>MU226568.1:1414661-1438552 GCA_018584345.1 Thuja plicata | reverse complement strand
ATATATATATATATATATATATATATATATATATATATATATATATATATATATGATAACATCTCCTTAATGTTAATCAGGCTGAATATAATCTACATATATATCAATTATGATCTTATACATATCAAAATCAATCTTCTCAAGATGATCATTATAATGATTCAACCAGTCACATAGATCGGTCTCTCTAATTGATCATGAAGTGGTAAATACATAATATGTTTATACAGTAATCAGTATGATTAATAATAATGTATTACACATATATACATGTATATGTGTGGATATAAATACCACACACACACACACACACAATCTCATTATTATTGATCATGCTGATTATAATCAGCAACATGTAGTTTATTATGTATATGCTTGATGATCATATGACTGAAGCTACAATCATTAACAAGTCAAACACTCAAAGGTGTGTTTGGGCCAAGTTTGACACCTGGGCGACTTTGATGGA
The DNA here is from genome assembly GCA_018584345.1 of Thuja plicata. Taxonomy (NCBI): domain Eukaryota; kingdom Viridiplantae; phylum Streptophyta; class Pinopsida; order Cupressales; family Cupressaceae; genus Thuja; species Thuja plicata. Next base: position 1,438,083 of record MU226568.1, on the reverse strand, counting down.
CGAGATTCCCCTACGTGTGGCTTCTTAGTTGAAGGAGACTTGCAGTTTAGATATATGCTACCTCATATTGTTGTAATATACTATATAAGGAAAATATGTCGATATCTATGCATGTTGACATGTTTCCATTAATAAAATAAGTTATCTTATAATTTCCTCTTCTAAAACCTCTTCTTGATTTTCCTCTACTTCTTGAACTTTGATCTCCATAACCATGTGAATCCTCATATCTTTGATTTTTGAGGCTGCCTTGGTCTTCATTTTTCTGATTTTCTTGATTTGAAACTTGATTTTAACCTCTATATGATCTTCCCTCTTTCTTTTCATCTCACCCTTTTCTTCTTTGCTTGTTTTTAAATTTCTTTTTCAATCTTTCTTCAATTTTCAAGGCAAACTAGTGTCTGGTCTCAATTATGGATAATTAGTTGGTGCAGACAACTCAACGCACACTCCTTATGGGTCAACTAATTACCTATTAAGTAACTTTTCATCTTAAAAGAGACCCATCTATTTATCGATCATGGATGTATTTACTTGGATGGTACTGAGATTGTATGTGCAACAAAGTAATTATATTGTCTATTGAAAGCATGAAATAGTAATAAAAGACAAAAGTAATTAGAAAATCTAAAATACATTTGTATCACACAATAGTGGCTGTGGGTGTAGCCTCACAGGTATGGCTATGTGTGAACATAATAGCGAATAACAACGATCTAACTATTAATGAAATGTTCAACCAAATGAAACTTAATTAAGTCTACCATTAACCAATTTGACTAAATACTGTAAAGAAAATGAAACAAACATAAATGAACTAGTGATTAATTAATTATACTATTTATGCATGAATACAATAAAATAAATAACTAACTAATCTATTCTAACCAGAGGATTATTTCACTGTAAGTGGCCATTGCTTGAGGGGTCAAAACCTCAAATCAAATCAAAGTTTTACTCAACTAAAGATAATCATCCACTTGTATTGAATAGTACTAGAAATTACAAAGTAAGAGTAGACTATAATGCCAACTGTAATCTAGTGAAAATTATGAACATTCAAACCATTACTCATAAGAATATCTTGGATTTTGTAGGAAATCTTAAGAGCAACAATCATACATGCTATTAAAGTCTAATTACACACATCATTTGTTTGAAAATATATAAATTTATAAAACATAACAACTACTTTAACAAAGCTACAGACATGGAGTCATAATAAAATTCAAACACTTCATCATGGATCATGCATTTGTCTAGGAATAAAGTTATCATCCAAAGAATGATGACATCTAGTTCATGAAATCTCCATTACAACATGCGTGGAAGTAGTGTGATAAAGTCTCTTTGGTGAACAAAACCTCATTGTTCATTACCTTTGACCGCTTCCTTCTATTATAGTAGAAATATCTGCCCTCAATTATAGTTCAACGTCCTTACTTTGAAGTTGTCTAGGTTAGTTAAAAATAGAGAGGATACACAAACATACCGATTTAATCCCAAAACATCATAAAATTAGAATTAATTACCACATCGCCCAAATACACACACACACACCCCCCCGGCCCCTCCCCCACACACACACCATCATATTATGTATATTAAGTAACATTACAAGTGCATCATAGTATGTTTAAGTATAAAATAGTCTTAACAAAGTCAGATAAAATAACATAAAACTAACCCAAGACACTCCAAAAAGTTAGATTTTTAGACCCATCACACCCTCCAACTTAGATATTTGCTTGTCCTCAAGCTACTAAGACCTACTATTGTAGTACAACACATTTACCTTGAAATCTACAAATTGTGTGACTCCAATCCCTTCTGTCGTTTAGTATCCTTTGCATCCTTTGTCTCTTCCCACCTTTCTGATTCATTGTTAAAGTCCACTAATTTTCCTCCTAACCAGCATGGATTCAGATGGAGGAGTGACACATTAAATTTTAGTGGAAGTCAACTGCTCTGAGTATCCAATGCTAATTTAATATACCTGGCCATTTGAGACTAGTGCTATACAATTATAGATGGAATGGGCTTCCTTCTTTTTAAGTTCCTAGGTTAATTCAAACCATCTCTCATGACAAACATCTTTGATTTCCCTGCTCTGTATAGTCAACAATTCCTTTATCGTTCTATAATCCTATAAACTACATTGATGGATTTTCTCTGCAACTTCCTTTCTACACATCATATCTAGTCAGTCATCAATGATTTGTTCTATCTTTTCAACCAATGCTTAGATATAAAGTGGGCAATTCTTTTCTCATTCTCTGTAGGTTTGTGATAGGTCACCTCTCTCCTTCTCATTCGTTAGATAGGAGATTAAAGCATTATCTATATTTTCCAACTTAAAGAGTTGATCCCAGTTGGAATTGTAGAGTACAACCAAATTACGTAGATAAAATTCACAGAGTTGGTCTTGCATGTCTTATGGTAGATTTGGAAAACAAACAAGGAATGACCTTGGTGTAACTATTGAAATTGGCAGATCACACAATAATCGACTGATTTAAAAACACATAAATTTTTCCTGCAAATAGAAAGGTCTACCATGTGTTCCAAGGCAACCTTTTTTAATTTCTGCATTCTTTTCTTCTAGTTGCGCATCATGAGCAATTTCTAGTTGCTCATTTTCTTTGGCCCACTGATCTCTATACCAAACCAATTTCAAATTATCATGCCATAATGCTATAACTAGGGTCACAATAGTGAGTACAAGCACAAACTTAGAAGTAGGTTGTGCTTTAGGTCCTTGTCTTCTTTTTTTGTGGAAGTGTAGTTTGTGTTTCCATTTTCCTCACTTTTTTCTTAAGCTCCCCTTCCTTAATCCTTGTTTGTTCCAACTGTGCTTCCAATTTCTTGATTTTTCAGAGTTCTACCTGAAGTTCATCTTCATCATTGTCCTCAGTCACTACATACTCAGGGTCATGGCCCGACTTTAGGTCTGGTTTCATAGGAGATACCAAAGGTGTCAAAGGGTCTATTGTTGGGACATCCTTAGCTTTTCGAGCCTCAAATATATCTTCTTCATATGTTATGACATGTCCTACATTTGAGTCAACCTCTTGACCATATATATCTTCCCCTTTTTGTGATTCCTGATACTTTCCTTGTTTGGTCTCCTCTTGTAACTTCTCTTCTTGATTTGGAACATTCACACTCAGGGGTTCCCTATTGTTTTAAACCATCTTTCTCTTTTTGAATGTATTCAGAGGTAAAAATATGCCCTGAGTCCCTTGATGTTTCTCCTTTCTTACTAAGGCATTTGGAATGCCTCTCAGGGGTCTTTACCTCTTTTACAATTTTCTTCTTTTATTTTGGTTCAATTTTGTGAATAGTTGGGGGTTCCTCAAGAATTTCTCCCAGGTGGCATTTTTGTCTAGTCTCTTCTTCCCTAGGACTATCTTTACCTTGTATGTGTTTCTCACTCTCTTCCCCAACCCTCGACTCTTCCTTTTTAGACCTAAGAGTTTTCAACCTAGAGGTCTTCTGGCCCTTCATTTTATGTTTCTTTTTGGAAGAGATAGAAGATACACTCTTTTGTTTCCTCAATCAAGAGTTGGGAGAAGAAGTGTCCTGCATTGGTGAAGACACCTATTTTGTTCCCTCGAGGTTGCAAGTGTTCCTGTAGTGGCAGTGAGTGACTTTTTCCTAGGGTTACCTTTGTCACAACTATGTTTATTTGCAAGTCAATCTGTTAATTCTTCCTCTAAACCCTTATGAGCATGTGCAATTCCTTTAGTTGTAGGAGACTTAGGAAAATTCAAAACCTCATCCCTAATACCTATTCCTTCATTTAATAATTGCACATGATCTTATTTAATTATATGTTCATTCCCTTTGACCTTTACTTTCTCGTAGGGAATATCCCTGAGGAGTCTGTAGGGTAGATTACCCATTCTTTGAAATATTTTCATGAAACATTAGGGTACTCAAAAGAAAGACTTCTCTTCACTAATAGTTCTACTAAATAGTATGAAGATTGTGTTCTTTTCCTTCTATACTCAGTTTCCATTATGGTTAACATTCCATGCAAATAATTAGGTACATTAACTAGCCTATTATAGCACAAATTACTCAAAATTAAAATGAGTAGTATATAACAAAAAGCAACACCCATCACATGTTATCAATAATGTGGGTAGCAACTTCTCTCCACAACAGAGACAAAGACAAACGTTGTGTTCCCTAGCTAGTAGATTGAAATTGTTCATTTGGTTTGACAAATTCAACCCGGGTAGACTTTTCATTTGGTGATGGTGGGTATTCTTCTCCCATCATAGGTAGTCTTGAAACTTTTGATATCGCTACCTCCTAGGCATCCACCCTGAAACCCTTAATAATTGCTTCGTTAATGACAAAGGTCTCAACAAATTCCTTAGTCATTGCATGATTAAACTCATTCTACCTTAGAAAATAGTGAATCCAACCAAACCTTATAAAGAACATAAAACTATCAACATCCTCTAGTACTAGTCTATGATCAGTCAGTTCCCTCTGAATCAGATCACCACCCATGGCTGTCTATCTTCTTGTTCCTTCTACACAATTCTTTGTTCCTCTACTTGTACTTTCCCAGGCAATTTTAAGAATCCTCTTAGTAAACCAAACTCAACCGATCCTTCTTAGAAAAACTTAAACTTCACACTGTAAGATAACTTTAGATTTTTTTACCAGGCTTAATGCAATGCAACAAATATAACCTTTATTTCATCAATTTTTGTTTACAAAATTTTTCACACATGAAAGTCATAATTCTCTCAAAAAATTAATATTTTAGCTCACAGATGGAGTAATATGAAGTGCCAAATCAAAACGCACGACATAATGACACATCAACTTTCTTATACTTAAACTTATCCAAAAAAACAAATACTTGTCTAGTCATGCAGATGGATCACATATACTTCTCTCAATTTGCATGACACCCCCCAACTTAAAGGTGGATTCGTCTTTAAATTATGACAAGGTAGGTGTACGAAAATAAGGAATCTAAAAAGATATCATGATAAAATGGTATAAATAAAAAATTGAATCGTGCAAATGTAATAATTAATCACAATCAAATAATAATAATGGAAAAACAAAGTTTCAACACTCTGTCATAATTAGGAAGTACAACACAAGATCTTTAGACATGCAAAAAAGATGATGATGAAAGAACACAAAAGTGATTGATGCAATTGATGGAAGTATGGAAATGAGAATGAAAAAATTGAAAAGTGGTGGGAAAACAATAGCTCCATGCTGAATGAGATTTGAAGTTTCCATGTGTAAGTATTGAAGCAACACCATTCTGTTCAAAACATGGAGTCAAATCCCATGAGTGGTGGATGACAAGTCGTTGATAATGTTGCATGTCTCATTAAGTCTTATTGAAAAGAAAAAATAAAAAGAAAACTGGTGGATAATTATTGTGCAGTGTGTGCATGTGAAGGAGTTATTTATTTATGGATCTTCAATAACTACAAGTTAACCAAACGGTTCATCAACAACGGGTGGAGGTGATAAAGTGTCATTATGGAGTGGTTTTTGTGAAGTGGAAGGATTGTCTATAGAGTGGATGAAGGTATTGTGAATGGATCATCGGGTATGGTGAAGTGGGTGTTAACTAAGGGGATACTGTGGACTGGTATTGCAAATGCTAAATAAATTCTTCCTTATTGTGGGGCTTCTTGTATAACTTGAGCCTATGACCATTGACCACGACAGTGAACTCAACAAGATCAACAATATTAAGCTTGATAGCTCCATTCAAATACACTTTCTCTATTTGATAAGTCCCCAACTAACGAGTTTGAAACTTACCTTTATGGTCTTGATATCAAGAGTTATACAACAAAGTCCAATCTCTTTCACAAAATTCCTTGGTTTTTATATATTGATCATGCAATCATGTTCTTTGTTGGTGAGAAAGTTGTGTACAATATAAGGCTTCCATTCAGACTTAATCAAGGGCATTCAACTAATGCAAGCGTTCTTGCTAGACTTGAGTAAGGTCCATTTCTAATTTACGTGATCTGCACAGAGTCTTGTACTAAAATTCAATAGGGAGAAGTGCCTTTTATTCATAAACCAATTCATAGGGGGTAAACCATGTTGGTTTTCCATGTAGTTCTATATGCCCATACTACATTGTGTAAACGAGAAACCAAATCTCTCCTCTAAATCCGCATTGTTTTGTTAAGGATGTTCTCAAGCTCTCTATTTGTGACCTCAACTTGTCCATTGGATTGCATATGGCAGGGTGTAGATATATTTAGCCTAATATAATATTCTTTGACCAATTTTCCAATTAGATCATAAGTAAATTGTGTTCCTTGGTTTGTGATTATCTATTGTGGAACACCATATGTAGTAAATATCTCCTCATATAAAAATTCTGCAACTTTATAATCTCTAGCATGTGTGAAATCCTTAACTTCAACCATTTAGTGAGATTGGCAGTACGTACCAGAATATAAAATTTTACATTTGACACTGGCTCAATGGGTCTATTGAATTCAAGACCCTATATGTCAAATGGCGTAACCACCAACTATGGTTTTATATGCATTTAATTATTCCTTGTAGTTCATCCCATCCTTTGACATCTATCACATCTTCTAGTATATTATATGGAGTCCTTGTGGAGATTAGGCCAATAGTACCTTGTATTCAAAATCTTAAGTGTCATTCTTTTGGCTAGAAAATGGCCACTACAACGCTCATCATGATATGCTTTAAGGATTTCAAATGTTTCATCTTCTTGTAGGCATCTTCGTATGACATGATCAGGTCCACTATAGAACAAATAACTTGCAATCCAAGAATAGGAAAAGGTGCTTTGAACAAGCCGATTCTCCTTTGGAGAGTAGTGATGCTGGGTGCGCCCTGTAACCAAGTAGTTAGCTATGTCGGCATACCAAGGATAAACAATAGTGAGAGAAAACAAGTTCTCATCAAGGAATGAGTCATCTATCACTATATCAACTAATATGGAAGAAATTATGCAACCACATTAGCCTTCCTAACTTTTCCACAATTGTAATGTCAAACGCTTGTAACATCAAGAGCCATCTTACCAATCGTCCATTGACTACTGGTTTATTCATGAGATATTTTATAACTGCATGGTCAGTGGAAAAAAAAAAGGATAGCTTGAAATGTATTGCTTGAATTTATTAATTGCATAGATGATAACAAACATTTCTTTTTCTGTAAAAGTTAGATGTATCAGTGTGGATATGAAATTGCATCTTCTAATTAGCTCCTCTGAGCATTAGTGCTTGTGTTTTGAGGGATTCAAATGATTGCTGGCAATTAATAGGTCATTCAAAATCTGTATCCTTTGTCAAAAATGTATACAAAGGATATGATATCTTACTGTAATCTTTAATGAAATGATTGTAAAAATATTTGTGGACAAGGAAACTTCTTACATCTCTCTACTTCTATGACAGTGGTTATTATTGAATAATTTATATCTTTCGAGGGTCAACCTTTATTCCTTCAGTTGATATGAAATGTCCAAGAAAAACATCTTCCATAATCATGAAACATTTCTCATGGTTGAGGGAAAGGTTGCGGTCTTGACATCTCTAGAACACATTCAAATTAGCTAATGCTTCTTCAAAGGAATTACCATATGTTGTAAAATCATCCATGTAAATTTCCATGGTATCATGTATATAATCAGAGAAGATACTAAGTATGTGGCTGATGCATTGCATAGACCAAATGGTAATACAAAATATGCATATGTACCCCATGGGTAAGTAAATGTTTTTTTATTCCGATCTTCAAGAGATATTTTAATTTGGTTTTAAGCACTAAACCAATTTAGAAGAGAGAAATACCTTTTACCAAAAGGGGAATCCAGGACTTGATCAATAAATGAAAATGGGAAATGATCCTTCCTAGTGCCTGCATTTAGTCCCTTATAATCAACAAGAACTTTCCACTTGCCCTCTTTCTTTGGTAATATAACCTGAGGTGATACCTATTCACTATCAATGATGGGATAATTGAACCTAACATTTAACGATTTCTACAATTTAGTCTTCACAATATCTCTTAAGGTTGGATTGATTCTCCTCTAGGGTTGTCTCACTAGTCTGCATCCTTCATTAGTGTAAATTCTATGCATGCAAAAGATAGGGTCAATTCTTTTCATGTCATTGTAGTCCCATACAAAAGCAACAATATGTGTTTGCAACATTGCCAATAAAGCTTCTCATTATGTCTGAACCAACTCAAAACAAATATTTAAAGTTTTTCCCAATCACTTCTATAGGAATCAAAGCTTCAATTACAGAAGCAACATCTAATCCCAGGACATTGAGGCTACAATATGTAGGTAGAAGATAATATATCATAGTTGTTGCAGAAGCGTCATCATAAGCTAGAAAACTGTGTAATGGACAAGTTAGACAGTTAAGAAATTCCTTCTTTGGATCTAATCTATATTAATTTTGAATAGTGTGGCCAAGGATATCATCTTCATTGTAACTATCAAACATCAGGCTCCTCTCAATCATCATCAATGTTTGTAATGATCACTTCTCTTCATCTTCTAATATAGGAGAAATAAGTTGTTCACTGTCAACATGAGGTTGAGCGGAAGGATAGAGAACTTTGAAGTACCCTATCAATGATAATCCTTGGGTTGGATGATACTTTTGAGTGGCCAACCTCCTTAGAAATGGAGGGTCTTTTGATGAACTATCTTGATCAAGGGCTGATTGTGGTTGTACTTGGTAAGTGGCATCAATTGTTAGTCCTTCATCATATACTTTAGTAATTTGTGGAGCAGTTGAACCAAAAAGAGCCCTTCCTGAATGTATATCCACATCACTTATCTCAACTATATAAGTTGGGTACCGAGTGGAATCATTAGTATGAGCATGTTGGACAAGCTTATTGTTAGGATTCAATGCAGGTTGAGTGGGAAACTTTGTGGCTTGTTGCTGCAGAGTGATAGGTGAGTTGGGATTTGGCATGATAGCTTGCTGCTGCGAGATTGTATTAGGTATTAAACTACATATTTAAATTCTAAGGTGGCTGCGAGTATGGAAGATTAGCTTGTGACAATTTTTGATTGCCTCTCCATTGTCAAGACCATGGATTCTAAGCCCCTTTCCACTAATTATAATTAAGTGTTTGATAAGGAGATGACTGAGGGCTCCCCCCTTGCTGAGGTACTCAATTAGAACTTGGATTGCCTTTCCATGGTTGATTAATGAGTCCCCATGGATGGGCATTCCATCCTGCAGTATTTTGATTGAATATGGATGATGCATTACAATAAGATAATGTATTAGGAGGCATACTTTTTTTGTTTCCATAGTTTCCTTTGAGAAATATAGAACACTTGTCCTCACCCTCTTCTATTTTCTAGAAATATTTTCCTGAGGACTTCTCTTTAGTTATAGCAACCAAATTTTTGCATTTGCAAGCTGATTTCTTTTGTTGATAATGCAAACAATATTTAGTGAGTGCAAGATCAACCTCCTCTTGATTCTTTTTAATATTCAACATATCTAGTTGTGTGTCCATGTGGCTGATTATGTCCTTCATATTTGAGATCAAATTACTAAGTTCGATACGAGAGACACCATTTGAAGACTTGGAAGTAGGCAACAATCGACTGCTCCTATTTTTCTTCAACATTGATCATGAATAATTTTGATCCAACTTACAAATATCTTCAAAGGTTGACTGGGTGATGTCCCCAGCTCCCATCAAATTCAATGAATCAATATAGTCATCATTGATTTTCATTAAGAAATAAAACTTAAGAGATTTAGGAGAAAGTCAGTTTCTTGGAGATCTTCAGAGAAAACTGAAATCTCTCTATATAATCTTCCAAAGATTCTTCTTCCTTCTGAGTCATCCTAAAGGTGTCTTCTTTCAATGAGGCTCCACCTCTACAATAATCTTGATACTTTAAAAAAAATTCTCCTTCATTGCTGCCCAATTGTCAATAACATTTCTGCCAAGAGCCATAAACCATCTCAAAGCAACATCCTTCAAGGTTGTTGGAAACAGATTGAGTAATCATAGCTTTGGTAGAGAACATCAAATTTAAATAGGAAAGTATTATTGTCTCCTGTAAATAAATGATGGAAATTAGGAAAAGAAGATGGGTGTATATTATTGAGAGTAGCGATTCTTTCCTGGTATGACATAGGGAAATTAAAGGTAATGATGCAGAGGCCATTGGTCTTCAACAATCTTCTCTTCCACTAGACTCCACACCTTAAGTCTTCACTCACTCACTTAACCATCCATACACTTTTGACAATATGGTGTGACTGTCCCAACTCACTTACTTGGATCAATCTCTATGGATCCACCATTGATCTTCTCACAAAGAGGAATCTCTACACACACCCCTACAAACATTAATGTCTTCTCCAAACAAAAGTACTATGCATCCCACCCTTGAATGCAAAACTCTTGCTATCAATTATGACAGTCACCTTCTCATTTTGGAACAATCACTACAACCAACCCTTCCAATGTGTACCACACCCATAAATGAAAAGAGACACAATATAGGTCTTCCTAGACCCCTTTAGACTCTTTTCCACACACCCACCATGTTCATTTGACTTCTTGACTTAACATCAAATGAAACCAACCAAATTTACCTTCTTGTTGTCCTCTTTGATAGACCCGTACACAGTCACCCATAACTTTTGAAAAAAAACATTATGTTTGAAATCTTGCTGGTGAGGATGTGAAAAATTAGGTTTCCTCTAACATATGAAAAATTTAGAAAGATCCAATGGTTCAATTGGAAGATATGGCCCCCGTACTGAGACTGTATTTATGAGACAATCATTCCTTCATTTCCTCATAACCAGTCACCTTCCACTACTTCAAACACGTGCCCAAAAATTGCATGGGCTCCTACCAGTTCATGGAAAGTTGGAATACATCCCCTCCAACATCGTGTCCAAATGTGGGGGCTTATTGGTTGTGAAACTACTAAATAATCCACATTTTACCCTCTCGGGTTACCCTATGTGAGGGTTCATGCAGTTTACACTCAAACCCCAATATCTTTTTGTTTGCTTAACCAAATGCAATCCCACAAAAAGCAAAATACACTCGGTTCAATTTATAAACATGCCCCCAAAAATATATTAAAATAATAGCATTTGGTTCTAAGAAAACACGAATAGAGATGACTGTTATGACCATTTGAACATGAAAAAATGCAGGAAAAACCAACTTTATTGATTCCAAAATTACAATCTCTGTCTCCACACGACCACCCCAACATTACATCAGGTATTACATCTTTTATATACTCTTTGAATCCCCTTATAACGGACAACTAATTCTGCAACTTCCCTTGAATCAACTATAATTAGTTAGAAATCGACTGTCCCATATTTGCAAATACATTAAAATGTTGTCCAATTAAGTTGTCAACTTGACAACTATATGTCTAATGACTCAAATAAATTCAAAGTGGTCTTTAAATTACCCCAAAACATTAACCATTTAATCAAAACCCTACTTCTACCCCTTAGACCATTACATTATCCTTTAGGCCTTATTTTGCCTATGTGGTAACATTACATATTTTGACACCCTTTTTAGTGCATTTCATTACATTTTGTGGCTTTATTGTCCAAATTACATAGATTTAGGACCTTTTAGGCCTCATTAGACTTCAAATCTTCATTTGTCTTCAACTCTTCTTAGATCTCCATTAGGGCTTCATGGTGACGCCTAGGCTCTAGGTGCCCTTGCACCAGGTAATGGGGTTTCTTAGAATCTTGACCTCTTCATCAACCATATTTATTGTCTTAACAAAGTCTAATAAAATAACATAAAACTAACCCAAGGCACTTCAAAAATCCATACATTTTCAGACTCATCAACTAGTATGCATCTTCCATTGTATAAAATCTCACCAAATCCATATATTCTTGTATACTTGGTTTCAAACTATCAATGTAAAAGGATACCTTCTCTTTGTTGGCCTCTAAATGACCAATTTGGATCAAAATTCTATGGAATGCTTCTGTATATTCTTTCACCATTCTTCCTCCTTATTAAAGACTTTGCATCTTCTTTAACAAGTCTAATTCATAATCAATTGGAATAAATTGCCTTTTCATTTTCTCCACCATACTATTCCATTTAGTAATCTTGTGTTTACTTCTTCTTCTCTCAAGCTGCACCTCTTTCCACCAAATTGAGGCACATCCTTTCAATCTGGTCTTTCCAAATCTCACTATGTTAGGGTCTTCAATTTCTTTAAATTTAAAATACTCTTCCATGTTTATCCAATCTATTCAAACTTCAAGATTCATATTTCCATTGAATATAGGGACATTAATCTTTGGTCTCTTTCCTATTCTTGACAATAGCCTCAGCAAATGATCATTTACCACTATTGTTGTTGCTGAATCTTCTTCACCATTTATATCATTATCATTTTGTATAACTTTGTCTTCTTCACTCTTAGGTTCTCTCCTTCGAGGAAAATCTTTTCTAAATTTTTCTAGTAACACTTCAACTTGCCTTCTCAAGGCTTTGAAATCATCACTATTAGAAACTCTATTCAGAGACAAAAATAAGTTGTAAATAATATTAATAGAATAAGACATGCTTCATATTTTAATATCAAATTCATTACATATATATAGGATTTCTACTTCCTACATTATATGAAACTCCCTATAATAACTTGCTAAAGATATGAGTTATTTTAACAACTCATAATACACAAACAAACAAATCACAACCAAATAAAAAATAACCTATGGGAGTAATGTGATATTCCCAACACCCATCACAAATCTATCAAATTTTTATTTTATGCATTCCACGATGAAATATCACTTACATGCCCTATATTGCATCATTTTCCAAATAGGGATAGTGTACCAACAATAATTGATGACCACACTTTAGTTGTTCAACATAAGGTATGAGCAGGGACATACATATCTAATCCTAACAATCAACAGTGGAACTAGCCTCACTATACTTAGTATACTTTCATCCAAGGATAGGGACAAATACTTCTATCTATGGAAGCAAGGATATGGACTAACACATCCATCTAAGGTCTTACATTAAATTTGGATTCAGACAAACATATCTATCCAAGATCAAGGTTATGAATAAGGACAAACACATCTACTCACAATAATTATGATTGGAGACACACACATCTAATAATAATCACCAACTTTTTTGACTGGGGACAAACACTTTCAATCACTTACACCATATCGTGAATCAAGATAAATACATCCATACCAAAACAACTAAGAAATGTGGTTGGGGACATACACATCCAACCACAACATATAAATATTGAACACAAAACTCTCATTGCTACTCTGATCACAAATGATATAAGATGGTTGCCATAATCACTTGGAAACCGATCTTGGCTTTACTCATTTTGGCACAACTAGTTTTGTCACTAATGAAATTTCATAGTCCTTTCGCTAGTGACTAATGAGAGGTTGTTGAATGTCCTCTAGCCTCATGTGCCTCCATCCTCCAATAAAATTTCTAGTTAGAAAAATTGTCTTTTGGAGACCATTTCAATAGTTGTGAGGAAATATCATATCCTCCCCCTTGATTTGAACTTCTTACAAGGAGTGTCGGGTACCACTGATCATGCAATCCGATTACAATTGATTTTGTCAAAATAAATAAATAATACTTCCAAAACAAAATAACTTAAAATACTAACCTAATAGAAAAAAAAACTAATTAAAAACCTACATGATGATAATCAATTCCTAAACCCTCTCTAATATTTAGGTATTTAATCTCAAAAACTTGAGTTCATATTTCATAAAAAAAGTGAATACACACTTTCTGTTTTGACCAAATAGTAAATTCAATTTCTCACCCTCACATGCAATAAAGTTTGCTAGTTTTGAGGTAATACAACCAAAATTCTCCTTGTTTTTGCCAACAATCATATTTATCAAAATTGGAACTTCAAATAATTTCTCAATATTTTTCCCTTCTTTATCACCCACCCAAAATTTGGTTCCAACAAGATGTAGAGCAGAAATCAGTTGCGAACCAATATGAAAAATTAATAAGAGTAATTCTCATGGACTAGAAGAGAATGCCTTTACATCAAGAGGATGATATGTATGAATGAAGGAGTGCACGAGGGAAAATTTATCTATTGCTAAATTATAAAACATGTGCATATAAGTCTATTGGTGGAAAATTTTAGTTCTAAGCCTCAATTGTAGTGCTCATACAGATACTGTCCACTTAAAATACTATCCTTTTACTCTGGAAAATGTTAAAATTTCATATATTTTCTTCTAAAAGAATATATAATTAGTCATGTGAAGTTGTTGAGCCTCAACTTATAGTATGTGGTCTATGACACACATTTTCACTTTCTCATCACCCTTCCCTTTCGCCAAAATCTTCCTTCATTCTTGGATGAAGTAGTTTTCAAACAAATGCAAGTTTCTTGCTTTGCAACTTCCTGCACATGTTCAAATCCCCTTTAGAAAATGACCTCAAGAGTGCAACAACCTCTCTATTCAAGCACTATCTTTTTCCATGACTATTGTCTGTGTTGGATAAAGCCTAAGAACATGAAATGAATCAGTTGAATGAAACACACTAATTGCTTCCAATAAAGGCTTTTACCAGCATGAAATAGAGTAACTACAATAGCTAATGTAGTGCATAAACCATCACACCTATAGCTCAGAAAAAATATAATTTCACATTCTATTTTCTAAAATGTGGAATGTTATCAAATCTATGATCGATGCACAAAGAAATGCTCCAATGGATTTTTCCACTAATCTATTTACTCCCAATCTCTGCTATGCTAATGCCCAATTCTACTACTATCTTATGGAGTACTACCTTTAACAAGGTTTCATTTTCTTGGGCCCTCTTATGAAGGAGATAAGCATTTTACATGGGTTGATTTTTTGTAGAGTTACACTTTTGTTTTAAAGCATAGGAGTGGAAAGTCTAACGAAGTTGTAGATTCCTTGAGTAGGAGGCATAATTTGTTGACATAGATGCATATCAAAGTTGTTGGGTTCTATGAAATCAAGAGTTTTTATCCAGAGGATTTAGATTTTGGTGAGGGTTAGAGAGATTGTATGGGGCCTATTACGTTAGACATGACCAATTGGTTGGATTTTATAATCCAAGATGGGATGTTATTCAAAGGAATCCAATTGTGCATTCCTAATAGCTCCATGATAGAGAACCCAATTAAAGTAAAGCATAATGGAGCATTGGCTAGACACTTTGGTCAAGATAAGACCATTGCTGTGGTTAGTGAGAATTATTATTGGTCACGATTGCAACAAGATGTTAAGAAGTTTGTGTAGAGTTGTAGAATATGTTAAATGGAATAAGGAACCAAATAGAACACATGATTATATCAGCCATTACCTGTACTAGAGAGGCCATGGAAGGATATCAGTATGGACTTTGTTCTTGGTTTACTAAGGACCTAAAGAGGACATGGTTATATTTTTGTGGTGGTAGACAAATTCTTAAACATGACACATTTTATTCCTTGTAAAAAGAGTAATGGCGTTGTTCATGTGGCAGAATTATTTTTCAAAGAAGTTGTGAGATTACACAGTCTACCAAAGTGCATAATTTTAGATCGAGACACCAAGTTTGTTGGGTAATTTTGGAGGAAATTGTGGCAAAAGTTGAAGATAGATTTGAAGTTCAGTTTAACACACCATCCACAGACTGATAAATAGATAAAAGTGCTGAATAAGAGTTTGGGGAACCTATTAGGATGCTTAGTAGGAGATAAAACCAAGTGGTGGGATATAATTTTACTATAGACAGAATTTGCATAAAATAATTATGTAAATAGGAGCACTTGTAAATCACCATTCTACATAGTATATGAAAGTAATCCTATAAATGCTTGACAGTTAAGGAAATTGGACAAAGGAGAAAAGAGTAGTGCTGAAGCTAAAGACTTTGCAAGACACCTGAAAAATTTGCATGAAGAGGTGAAAAAGCATATTACTAAAATAAATATTCAATACAAGGCTAATGCAGATCAATGGAGGAGATATACAGAATTTTAGATTGGTGATGATGTCATGGTTCATCTACAAAAGAGAGCTTTCCAATAAGAACATATAATAAGCTAATATGAAGATATTTGGACCATGCAAAATCCCGAAGAAGCATGATTACTGAAATGCTTATGAGTTAGAGTTGCCAGATGGACTTAAAATTTCACTTGTGTTTAATATTTCAGATTTGGAAAAGTATCATGAAGGAAGTAATGAAATTAAAATAGCAGAAACACAGTGCAATATTCCAACACCTACTTTAGATACGAAAGAGATAGAGGATATCTTGTATGGTTGCATGGACAAGAAACAAACAATATAAAGAGTTCCCGATTAAATGGAAATGATGACCTATTGAAGATTCATCATGGTAAAAGCAGAGGTTAATTGCCTTGATTTCCCTCTGAAGACTTGAGATGTGACAAGGTCATTTCTCAACTACCTTGGGTGTCTAGTGAGGAGCATGTTGGGTCTAAGATAAATCTTGCATCAACCAAAACAAATAAAAATAAAATAAAAATAAATAATTAAATAAATATTTAAAATAAAGAGAAGAGAAAATTCCCCCAAAATAGGGGATCCAAAAAAGTAGGGAAACCAAAAAAGTAGGGAATCCTAAAAAATAGGGAATCTAAAAAAAATGGGAAAAAGGGTATTTTTATAAATAAATATAAAAAACCCTATTAGGTGTCATTTAGTATTATGCATCTTGCATTTAATATTTGTAGCAGGTTAGTTATGTCTACTCCCTCCAAACTTTCTCCCACAATTTGTTGTGATTGTAATCTCTTGGGTGGTTATGCCTATATAAGCAAGGCATATGAGCATATTAAAGGAGTTCTCTCCTTCAAGAAGTTGTAATGATCTCATAATGTAAGAGGTTTTAATGATCTCATATTGTAAGTGGTTGTAGTGATCTCATATTGTAAGAAGTTGTAATGATTTCTTTGTCAAGAAGTTGTAAGGATCTCATCCTCAAGCATTTGGAAGCATTGTAATAATCTTCAAGTATTATCAATCCATACTTTGTGAAGCATTTTTATTCTCCCTTTGTCTCTATGTTGTTTTGTATTTGATTATGACTTTGTAAGGGTTGTGTGGCCATTCATCATTCACCAAATTTTCACTTCAAATGTGGTATAGGTTAGAATCCCTGTAGAATAGGATGGTTCAATTTTTTGGGGGTTTATAATGTTTTCAAATATTTTTGACTGAATACCAATGTTTCCATCATTGACATGGTGATTGGAAGCAATTTTGATTGTTGACATTTTTTTAACTTTTAAACATTGTAAAGGAAAAACCTATCTTGTAAAATTAAATGTTTTATTTTTATTTTTCTAATGTTTTATGTGTTGCAAACGATTGCTAAAAACACGGATTTTTCCTGATTGGTTCTAAAAAATACAACATGACTAGTAGAGACACACGTTGTTGATTTCTCAACACAATTTTTTCCATTTAAAAAATTCAAAAATTACAAATTAGAAATCTTGAAGGTTAGAACATAAATGCTCAATTTGGTCATTTTCTTTTTTGCAATTTTAGTTCAAAAATTAAAATATATAAAAGCTTAGAGTTTTTTTTTTAAATTTTTGTTTGTGATGTTCATTGTTTCACATTTATATTATAAAATATAAGTTTATAATTTACTCATATTTTAATAGTTTTAATTTTAAATTTAATTAATATTTGAATAATTTGGTAATAATAAATTTCTAATTTTATACTACGATAAAATATATGTTTATTAACATAATAATTTCATTTATATTTATTATTTATAGTTTAATTCATATAATAAATGTAATTTTTAATAATTAACAATATATTAATCACCAATTCTATATTAAATTATTAACAATGTATGTAATATATTTAAAATCATATCTATTACTACTAATTCAATAATTAGAAATTAAAATTTAAATAAAAATTATAATTTACTGATTTTTCATAAAAGACAAATAACAGGTAACAAATAACAAATGTTAATTTTTAAAATTTTAAAAAATGACATGTAAATTAAATATTAAATATTTTTTATTCGATAATTATTTTTTGAACGGGTATAATGGTAGCTATTACTAGTTTTGTTGGTCGACCCACGTTCATAACTGACCCAAATTCACATGGATACATGTTTACATGATAAATTTAGTGTAGTGGAACATTTGTTTGGATATGTAGTATTTGTAATGTCAAGTATATGGCTTGTACAACTGAGTGAAATCCCAATCAAGGAATCACATTATTTTTAGGAAATATGGTAAATTATTACCACCTTAACAAATATTAGAATATATTAGAAAGAAAGAGGTAGAAAATGCAATAGTTTCTCATAGAACAAACCATGCTTTGAGGAGTGGAAGGGTATTAAGAAGGCCTCTTGCTTGTCCATCTTGTATGGCCTTTCTTGAAATTGAAGTATAAAGCCACCTATTTTTAACTAGAATTGAGGAAGAATATGTTAATCTGAAGAGAAGCAAGGGGACGTTAGAGAGAGCACTTCAAAATGAACTCAAAGAGATTGCAAATCATACTACTACAAAATTACATTAGGAAGATTATAAATCAAACTTTTGCACAATGACGTTAGAGAGATTGCAAGTCAAACTATTACAAGATCGCTACATGAAAATGGTTTGTCCTTCAATGTTGTTCAATCACCATATTGGTAAGATATGTTGAGAAAACTAAGCGAGCATCCACAAGGGTTCATTGACCTAGGTTATGAAAAGGTGTGTAGTACTTTAGTAACAAATGAGGTAAAACATATAGACAATGACTTGCTCCCAATATAAATTTATCAAACAAATAGAGGTGTCTATTACTTTCGATTGAAGGATGCCAAAAATTGGTTATTTATAAATGTGATTGCAAGTTTCCTAAAGGGGTAATGTATTTGAAAGCTGTAAATTATGAGGGATAGGTGAAGCACACACAACTTATTGCTAACATCCTTATACAATGCATTTAGGATGTGGGCCCTTAAAAATATTGTCCAAGTAATAATAGACAACACAAATTTTTAGAGATACAGGTCTGTTGGTTGAGATGTAGTTTTCAAATATATTATGAAAACCTTGTGTTGTTCACTCTCTCAACGTAATACTACAAAATTTGGGTAGGGAAATAAATTGGATCAAATTTATGTCGAGTTCAAAGAGATCTAAATGTTCATCACAAATCACCACATGCAACATAATATTTTCAGATAATTTCCACAATTGGAGTTGTTGAAGGTAATCGAAACACTTCAATTTTTACATTTTAAATTTCACTTTAGAAATTACTTGTTTAGCATGTTTTCTTCTTTATTTTATTTAAATATGTGGATATATTTTGGAGATCCGATTTGCATCCAACACATTCATCTTGATGCAACTTTTGAAGGTGTGAGAGCTAGTTTGTAGTAGGGTAATTAGTCAAAGTTGATCTCTTTGGAGGAAGTCTAATACTACGAGGGAAACTAATCTAGAACATATGATTCTTGATGCCATTTGGTGGAAACGGGTGGAATTTCTTCTTTATTTTATTGAGCTCATCATGAGTATGATCCATTTTACTGACATGGATAAGGTATGTTTGGGAGAGGTACATGATGGAATTGGTTCAATCATTGGGAGAAGGAAAACTGTAATCAATAAAAAATAAGACCATGAAGAAATTTTTTTCAAAGATGTGTAGTCAATTTGTGTTGAGTGGTGGAACAAAATGACATTCTAATTATGTCTTCTTGTAGTTGCATTGACTCTAAAATTTTACAGTGAATGGATTATCACTATGCCATCAAGGGTGACATAATACAAAGATGTAGAAGTTAGTGAAGGGTATATGGAAGTACTTACTAAACTATTCCTTGATGTTGAATAAAGGATTCAGTTAAAAATGAGCCTCGAGTGGTCTAAGTGTTTCTGATCTTAGTGACAGACATACGAAGGATGCTCATGCTTGGTGATATCTCAACAACCTTAAATCACAACACTTTCCAAAATCTTGTGATCAAAATTCTATTGCAATTTTATTTATTAATTTTTATTCCACTCTTTAAATTTGTATTGTTATCATTTAAAAAAATATAAATTTAGTAAATTCAAATCTAAAGTTTGACTAATAATATTATAATTATAATTATTTCACTTTGTTTTAATAAATTGCTAATTCCTCTTCATCTTAGCAAAATTGTGGTACAAATATTTTTTCACTCAATGAAACACCACTGTTTGGTAACAAGTAAGACAAAAGAGCTACTTTACATGCATTTCATTTTGCACCTTCTTACTCATAAACCACATTTCATTGAGGTATTTTGCGAAGAACCTCACATTTCCTTTTATATGTTTTACAATTTATATACACATTTAGTAGATAATTTCCAGACAGTATCTCCTAAAGACAAAGCTTTTCACTTGCACTTTGATGTAACTCAGCACACATACCTTGGAATTGACTTCAACAAAAAGCTCAATGGGAGGGTTAAAAAAAAGTAAACTTTGGGAGGGTAGTATAATGTATATTCTCTCCAAAATAGAATTAGAGAGGTAAAGTAATGTGACTAAAAAATTATTCAGATTCTCTTTGGGCTTCTAGTGCTTCAAGTGGTGCTTTACGTGTGTGAATTGTGGGCTAGTAGTACTTTAGATTCTAAGTAGAAGAAAATCATGAGAGTTCAAAAAGGCTAGATCACAAGAAAGTCCAAAGTAAAAGGTTGAGTTCCATATGATAGCAAGCTAAGTGAAATGTGGTCTACACCTATTGAAGTAATTGAAATGGTGTAACTCATAATGTATATTTTAAAATAATTAAACAAATGGAAGCTAGTAGGTGGCCTGAGGTTATTTTCAATGATATCATGAGAAAAAACAAAAAAAATTATAAATGAAACAAAACAAAAAATGGACGCGCAAATGAAATATTTACTTGATTGCTTGTCCTACAAATAATAAGTAGATAAAATATTTTGTTTTAGATAAGGTCCACAAGAATATGAGGTAAAGTGTCAAGGAGGAAAAAATATATTATCTTCAAGAATTCAACTCCACATGTGACCATCAACAAAAAATATATAGTATCTAATATTCTATAGAGACACACAATTCTTATTTCTTAGTTAAGAATAAACTCTGATGTGAAAAGGTGAGGTGAAAAAGACCTTTAGAAATATGAGGATAAAGTGTGTTTTTTGTAATAATAGGAGAGTGGAATAAAATAACACATTTTTATGGTGTTTGATACCTTTAAGGACATCAAAGACAAGCATGCCAATCTAATGAGATTTGTTTCTTGAAACAATTTACTCGACCGACAGATCATTGAGATGATGGGGATGCTTATCATATTTTTGAATAAGCAAAAAACTAAAATGCAAAAGATCAAGACGACAAGGCTGATTGTTCTATAAGTAATTTTTAGCCATGTGAATGTCAAAAGATTGCAAGGTTAACTAAAGATTGCAAGTTTGTGGGAGAGGTTGTTGATATGATCTTTCTGAGTCTACGCCTACAAATTGTATTTTCTTGAAAGTTTTTAAAACGTCTTCAACAAACCCATTTTGCGTGTGTTTTTTATTTTATGAGGGCATATGTTTTCTTTGTGCATGCCTTGTAGTCATATATACTAACTATGAAATTTCACAAGAACATGGGAATTATTATAATACTTTATCTATGGTTGCATGTGGCATTTGTGGAGACTAGGATAGATTGAGGAATGAAGTTTGATTCATTTTGTCTTCTCACCATTTGAAAAGTAGAACTTTGTTCAAAAATTATAATTGCATGAGACTTTTATTGTTCTAGTATATTTTCCCTTACTCTATTTGGGAAGCTGACTTATAAATGCAACATGCAATATTTACATGATTGCTTTGGGATTATGCTTCATCATTTTATAAAGAGACTTAAGCTTAACTTTTAACCTTCCTTGTACAAAATGACATAGGATGAAACTTTTAAATTTTTCACTTCTACATTTTTGTAATTTGAGTTTAAAGTTTTTCCATTTGCAAAAATACTTTCAATTTATAAATTCTTTAATTTTCTCTTTGTAGTGTGTGAGAAACAAAGGTTCATGAAAAATTCACAATTTTTACATAATTGGATGTAAAATTCACTTTTTATATTATTAAAACTTGTGTCTTTAAAAGTTTTTGTATACCTTACTTTTGCAAAATGATAAGAAGTAAAACTCCAAGTGCAATTTGCATTTTTGGGTTTTGCATTGTGATGACATTTTCATCAAGTTAAATTGAATTTGTGTTATTAATAAATTATGAAACCAAAATAGTTCATTTGAAACAACAAAATTTAATCTCCCACCTACGCCTAAAGAGATAGGGAGACAACCTCCATTTTAAGAATAGTGATACTTACCATGAACTCATTAACCAAATGAATAGGGGGTAGCGCTTCATGAAATGTAGTTCATGTGGTTCATGCATAGTGCCCTACTATTCGTGTGTGGGTAGTGATACATAACCCTCCATGTAGGCAATAAAAAAAAGGAAAGGAAAGGTCCTTTTATAGTCTACGATACCAACCATATGTTTTTGGGTCTATATATGGTGACAACAATATGGGACTGTTAGGGCCCGTTTGGTGCATGGAATTAATTTATCCAGAATAGACCTATTCTAGAATAAGGACCTATTCTCAGATTAATTAATCATGAAAACAAAAGCTGAAATAAGCTATTCTGCGTTTGGATCCCATAATGTGGAATTGGAATAAGGATTATTTTTCATTTTTTAATTAATTTGAATATTTTTAACTTATTGAAAAATTATAATTATAAAAAAAAAAATTCTTACAAATTTTAATTTTAGAACTTATAATTTTTTTTGATCAGTTCAAATTTTAATTTTTGAATTATTAACTTAAAAAAAAAACAAGAAGATTATTAATAAAAAATAAAAATAAAAATTATTAAAAAAATAATAATTAAAAAAAAAAAATAATAATAATTTTTTTTTTAAATTTTTTTTTATCAAATTTTAAAAAATAAAATAAAACGATAATAATAATAATAATAGTTTTCCCACAAAACCTAAAGAACCGTTCAAGCACGGACCTAACGACTTATACATTTTGTTTTAATTTCAAATCCATAAATAGTTTATTCTGGAATAAGAAATGAATTCCAGGTTTTTTTATGGAATTAATTAATTCAAGCATTGGCTCAGAAATGGGGATTAATTTCTAATTCTGGAATTCAAAAAATGGCCACAATTAGCGAATTATTTTATTCTTGCATTAAATAATGACTATTCTAAGTTAATACCAAGGAACCAAACAGTGAATTACTTTATTCTTGCGTTAAATAATGACTATTTTTGATATATATATATA
>MU226568.1:1342402-1386642 GCA_018584345.1 Thuja plicata | reverse complement strand
GAGAGAGAGAGAGAGAGAGAGAGAGAGAGAGAGAGAGAGAGAGAGAGAGATGTTTTAAGTATTAAATTTTAAGGAATAGAGGGAAATAATACTAGCAAGAGGAAAACCTTAACACAAAGACTAAAAACTACAACACTTGAATATTTTTGAATAAGGGGGTCCACTGAAGCAATTTTTAGATTGGTTATAGATGGTGGCCAAAACATGGATCTATTAAGAAAGGAAGCACTGAAGTTGGATAAACTTGCATTTACAGATATAGCCCCCAACATCACCTATAAAAGGGAAAGACAAAGATATCATAGCAATTATAGGGACAAAATTATAAATATTTGACCAACCATCACTCGAAGGGACACTATTGGCAACAAAAGAAAATTGAAAAAGAATTATAAGAAAATTATAGTCCTTTCACTAAGAATGATATACAACATAAAAACTCAAAAGGACAAACAACAATAACATGGTTCCCTAATTTTGCCTAAAATTAGAGAAGGTGTTGCAAAGTATAAAGAAGTAGAAAATTTATTAGATAATGTTCCTAGACATTGAAGGATAAACAAACCAATTTAGGAACCCATATATTATGGTTTATCATAATTAAATCTTTTAGAAATAACTTCATACAAGAAATTAATCCTCATGAATTAAACAAACCTTGAAGTAATCCATAACAAAATGTGTGTGCAAATGAGTTCATTTCCTCTTCATAAAATCAATAAAACTAATTATTAGAATTATAAATCAAGTCCTTAGAAATAAATTTCATTGCAATAGGATGATAAACACATGATCAAAGATTATTAACAACTCTAATATTTAAAAAAAAAAAAAATGCATAGAAAACCAAAAGCAATTGCGAGCTTTTCATTATAATTATAAAGATTTTTTTTTCCCTTTCCTTTCCACACCACTAAATAATTGCCTTGCATCTCCTACCAAATTTATCCAACTATTCATAGATTTATTGTGTATATGGATGTGATCTGTCTCCTACATGATACACATAACATTTTATGGCCTTCAATCCAACTACATCGCAAAACCTTTTTAATTCCTTATTTTTCATCAATTTCCTTACTATTTGGTCACACCACTTGCTCACTTCTGCATAGATGTTCAAGAGAATAATGTATACCGCATCTCTTTTAGGATCCAAATTTAAAAGTAGTGTCATTGTAAAAACTCGAGAGATTATATCCATATGGGATTTGCATGCAACAAGAAAACAAATTCACACAACCACTACATGCTTAAATGACATATGATAAAATTATGCTTTTCTCAAAATAGCCCACACAATCAAGAAGGTCAATCATGAAAGAATAATAATGATTAACCATTGGCATAGTCTAATAAGGGTTAATAATGTGATTGAAATACGTACAACTCTCTTCTACTAAACTCACATGGCTACCTGTACATACACAAGCAAATCTGGCAGTGTTAGAATGTGTTCTAGAGTGCTTCATTAAATCAAAGAAGTTGAGTGCTATGCATGTTTTTCTATGCTTCCATTTTTTTCCATATCCTGCAATCATTGCGTTCCATGAAATGACCTCTCTTTGAGGCATTCAGTCAAACAATTCATGCCCTTCACCTAAATTTGATGAAAATCCCCCTTCTGTAAAACTTTAATGGATGTCCACATGTGGATAAAACCTTCGAACCTAGCACATGCAGTAAGGGTGCTGGAAAAGGTTGCAGTGCGTGGCTTTATACCTGCACATTGCATTTGCTTGAGAGTTTTTGAAGCCATTTCAACAAATCCATCTTGCGTATATCCTCCTCTATCACGACATCATTATCAGAAGCTCACATTTTAGCAGGGGCTGGAAGTACGCTGTCAAATGTAAACTGATTCGATTGAAAACCTGTTTGTTGCATTTGGCCTCGTGAATTTCTGCAGAGCGGGAACAGTGGATGAATTTGAATTTGGTTTTGGCTTTTGCGCGTGTTAATGGGGGCTGCTCATGGGAACGAGAAACAGATTCAGCCGTAGGTGATCGAATGGGCCCCACAAGAGCCACCTAAGTAGTCAAAGGCTTAGTGTGTGATCTTTAAGCCAACCCTTCATGACAGACCAATTAGCATAAGAGATTGCATTCAAGGAAGGAAGAACTTGAAAATTGCTACTATGAAACTGAGTTGGTAGCTGAAAACATTTTTTTGAAGAGGAAGAATTCACATTCAGAGGGAGTCTTACAATCAATCAGAAGGCTGATTTTAAGAAATCACTCATCATTAAGTTAGAGGATAAAGTCAGAGTTTATTACATTCACTCATGTTGGAATCAAACAAGTACACTTGTGTTTGGGAAATTGCTCACGTGGATAATGTTATGATTAAAATTTCAGCATGATCATGTACCAGATGATGACAGTCTCTTGAAGCAAGATATTTTCATGATTGGGGCCATGTATGGGTCTGTAACAGAGGGGGCTACTAGAGGATCTTCCAAAATTGTTTTCAAGGATCTTAATCATTCTGATTTAGAAGGGCAGGCCATATCGAGATGGTTTCCCTAGTGACCAGGAAACTGTAAAAAAAAAAGGGCTTGAAATTCAAATGATGTAGTTTCATATATTTGGGCTAGAAGACTTTTATGCAGATATCTAGGTCATGATATTCCTAGATAGATGGATAAGTTGTTGGATCAAAGGGAATTCAAGAAAAGATCTTAATGCAGACTAAAGAACAAAGACACGAATTTCTCGCAGAAGGTTGATATTAGATTTAGAGGGAGTCATATAGTTCATCTAAAAGTGACCTTGGATGAGGAGGTCAGGAGGTTGTTGCAAGACCTCAAAGTTTAAAGGGAGAATCTTGAGGATTTGATTCATTCTGATATCCAAGGAATTTTGTCATATTGGTTCGAAGGGAGTCAAGAACGGAGATGGTTTTTACAATCAGAGGACTATGGCTGAAATTCCTTTATGCTAACTCCTACATAACTTGGGGTTCACCAAGAGTGATGCAAACTATATAAGAGATATAGTACATAAGTATGCTATTCAAGGTACATCACCACTACAAAATAGATGGATGATATTCTCACCAAGTTTCTTGCTAGAGAGAAGGTTGTGTACTTTCAAAATAAACTTGGTATATTAGAGAATGAAGCCTTAGATGAAAATGAATTTCAACATCTGTGATCTATTATTTTGTATGTTATTGCATTCTTCTCTTTGATAGAGAAGTCTAAGGTGAAAGCCCTTGTTTCCACCCCCTGGGATGAGCCATGGTGGATCAACTCTCTGAGATGAGTCAAGGTGGATGTCATGTGTGTGATTCCATGAATTTATGGGCCCACCCATCCCGTGTGCATTTATGAGAGGTGACGACTTCTTAGACAATGAACACTTGTATTTGATGTTACAAGGTGACGATCTTGTAATGGAAATTTGTTATGGTAGACATTTTAATATGTCAGTGAACATATCATAATAAGGTTACATGTAAGGGGAATGTAATGTTCTCTAATTACTATATCCTGGTATCATGATCTAAGGTGATATGAAAATCAGGTATCACGATCTAAGGTGATTCCTCATATGGAGATTCACTATGGTAGACATTTTTATATGTCAGTGCAGATACCATAATAGGGTTATATGTAAGGGGAATTTAATGTTCTCTAATTACTATATCCTGGTATCACGATTTGAGGTGATATGAAAATTAGGTATCACGTTCTAAGGTGATTCCTCATATCACGATCCAAGGTGATGTGAAAACTAGGTATCACGATCTAAGGTGATTCCTTATATTACAATGTAAGGTAATATATAAAATCAGGTATCACATATTCAATGATTCCTTATATCACATGTTAGGTGATATGTAAAACTTGGTATCATGTGTTAGGAGATTCCTCATATCACGTGTCAGGTGATATGTAAAACTTGGTATCACATGTTAGGTGTATCACATTGACTGGACCATATGAGAAATGTCATGTAGTGACATATCTCTACGTAAAATTAGTATCCATATGGAAGACATCATGAGACATAATTTCATTACACATATCATGGATATTTATGAGCTACGGTGAACATCATGTGACTTGATATTCTTGCATAAACCATATCTCCTGATATCACAGTGAGGTGACATCTTCTCTCTTTCAAAGTTAATGGATTTATTACCTTGATGGATTTTATCTTCTCTAGTTAAGAGGGAGTGTTGATGTTTTGTGTAGCTATTGTGAGGTTCATAAGTGTTGACAAGGGAGACCACTACACATTCTGTTTGATCAGCCTCCCTAGCTAAGAGGGAGTGTTAATGTTTGTAGCCTCAGTCATATGATCATTTAGAATTCATATAATACTTTAATATTGATTAATAATAATATATTATATTTGTATATATGTGTGTGTGTGATATATATATGTTATATTATATATATTATTATTAAATATATATTATACAAACTTATATTATTCTAATATATAATTGATTAATGAAACATTAACAATTATAATGAATAGACATGCCCCGTGAAGGGACATGTCTCTCCTAGCCTCTTTCTCAATATAAATACAATAAAGATTGTTGCATTTGAAACACACAGAAAATACAGAGAGTGCTATTACAGTTGCAACGATCTTAAGAAAATTATGGGACTACCCCACACTCCTTGAGAGAGACACCTAATTATGCTACAAATGAGGCATACATACCCTGGCCCCCAATGAGATTTGAACCTATGACCTCTCTTTCAAGAGTACAAGTTCTCCACCATTAGATAAAACCCTCATGAAAATATAATAGGATCCCTCTACCTACTAATTTATTGACATAATTTTATTTGTCTACTGTTTGACTTTAAAAAGTTGATAATAAGTTAAAATTTTTGCAAACCCATTGTCAAGATTTATGTAGAGAATATGTACTACGAAGGAACTTGTGACCATATATTGAAGCTCCAAAAAATAATAAACTCAATTTTCAAATTATTTGTAGTTGTGATGAGCCTGATAGATTACTATAGATTTACCATGTTTAAAGTTTAAAACTGCTATAATATTTTGATATTATCATGTATTGGTAGTTATGCTATAATTTTGACATTTTCCTTTTTGTACTATTTATTGGTTGATTATAAATTAAATTATAAATCTTATCTCCTTATGGATGTCTATCTTATATTGATAGAAATTGCTAAGAATGTGATGATATCATGACCTTTTATGATATTTCTTTATTCCTTGAAAAGTGGATGTGTTTCAGTTCGGAACAAGTGATTGTTTTAGTGATGTGACATTCTTTGTTAAGTCATTCTTGCTACATGTAAATCCAGATAACTCCAAAATTGTAAGATCTTCTATTTGTGCTCTATTTTTCAACCAAATTCATATATCTGTTAACAATAAATCCTTGTTATGTTCTCTTTCTCTTGAAGATCTTCATGGGGATATCTACTCCTATTGTTCGTAATTATGTAACTATCACTCAATTGTTTTAGTTGATTCTTTTGCATTTGAATTTCAAAATAAAGGTATATATGCATGTAACCATTAGTCAATTGTTAGCTATCTAGTCAGTCACTTAGTTTCCTATTCAGTAGATTAGTTATGTTCTTTGTTACTTTTACTATACTCCCCTTCTTGGGGCCAAATGAAATGCAAATAAGAAGGAAGATGATTAAGTCGAAATTGGGTGGGATCCATCTGGAGGTAGAGTAGAGTCCAATATTCTAAAGGGAGGTTAACTATTTCATTTTTTACTACTTTTATTTCACTGCATTTCCATAGATTACATTTCTAGTTGTATTTTCATAGATTAAAGTTCTAACATTCTTAGAATAGAAGCAATAAAATTACTTTTTGGAATTTCAATTTAGTTTCTTCATTCATAATTTAGATTTTGATTGTATATTAGTGCAAATTAGTTTAGATCTTTTTAAGAGTTTTTAAAGTAAATGGTTGAAGTAGAATGTGGCAAGAAAGAATTAGTAGAATTTTGTGGACAAACATGGATCAAGAATCTAATTTGCTTCTATGAAAATGTGACACTAGTTTGGAAGAGCGTGTTTGATTTCTGAAAAAGTTAGCTTAGCTTGATATTTCAAGAAGTTAGAATTAGATTTGAATTCCAAGAAATGATGTGAAATAGAATATATTTCTTTTATTCAAGTGTGCGTTGGTAGAATATGTTGATTCCCAAATTAACAAATTGTGATGCCCTAAGAGTATGCCAAGTTCTATGTTTAGGTTTCACAAATGATTTGGCAAACTAATGGAATGAACCAATGTGGTTTATATTCCCCACACTTTTGGTTAGGCTAGACCATGGAGGGTGTACCTTAGCACCTCTCATCCTTCTAAAATTGATGATATTTTAAGAAGACTACAATTCATACTTCTAGGTCTTTTCCTAACCGATCCAAATTGGCATATAAATTCAAACCAAGTTATTCTCCTAATCTATCCCTACTACTTCCACTTTTTAACTGATTTAATATTAACTTTAGTGATTTTATTGACCAGTGTCTTATCTTTTGTTTTGGGATAGAGTGAATCCCTGCTAAAATCTAAATGTATTACTTTGTAAGAAATTTTTTAAATCTACAACATGTGTAAATTTTTCCACTATTAAGTTCTTTAAACAAGGTTAAGTTATCTTGGCTACTATAACTTATCTACTTCAGTTTAACCTCTTCTTGAGAGGACCAATTAAATAAATTATATAAAGAAATTTATTTCTTCAACTGATCTGAGACACCCTTGATATCGAAACCAATATAACATAAGACAACCTTTAGTCACTTGAACTAAAACCACAGAGAAACCAAATTCATAAGAAAAAGAGCTATTAACCACAAAAATATCAGAGAAAGAACTTGTATTCTATTTCATTTCTATTTTCAAAATTACTTATCTTGTTTTATATAGTGGTTCTTGAAAAGGTCATGCGTTTTCATACTGGTCTCTTGATATTAAAAACAATCTACAAAACTAAAAAAAACACAAAAGATAACATAAATGAAGCCTTAATAAGCCATATATGCATCTGCGAGATATGGTCAATGTAATCCTACATTGATTACTTGTCAAAATCATTGATGAAATTCCTCATAGAGAATTCTATGCTGAAAATTATCTCCAGATTGCTGTGAGTTTTATCCATCACAAGGCCTACATATTTCACTTCTTCCAAGGCCTTTGAAAGCATTGAATTGCACTCTGCAACCCACTCATTATGGATCTTCAGATCTCCCACATCATTGAAAAATATGGCAAGCTTGCCCTGACCACCTCTTGGAAGTCGCTTATCTCTAACCTGAGAATATCATAAAGCTCCTTAAATGTTTCTTCATCATTGTTTTGGCATCCATGATGGCTTTATCATTTGGTGGCCTTCTTCCTTGTAACTCTTGAGTCTTTTCTCTTAGCCTATTTTCCATCTATTGATGTTCTTGGATGGCGTTGAAATTATTCATGTGAGGCACCCAGAATTTTTGAACCCAAGTCATCATTATAGTAAATATTTTCTAAATTATCTCAGAAACTGTCTCAAATTTATTCCTTTTTAACTGTGTTCTGAATTGTTGGGTTTCCCTTTCTATCTTTTCACTTCTTCTCTTCCATTGGGCTCTCTCCCCTTATGCTTCCAAGAGGGCAGGATCTGATGGATATGCCAACTTTCTATGTATGACTTTAAGAATTCCCTTTACTGTGGCATTTTCATGTAATATTTTTTCACTCTTCAATTTATACATCGCTCTTTCCTTCACCAATTTTCTAGTCCAAGATTTATTGAACTTAGCTATATTTATATTCACATTCAACTCTGTCAATAAATCCTTATTTGATGGGTATAATGCCCATGTCAATAAAGCCTTCTCTTCTGGTTATATACTGACATAGTGTATATTTTGTCCACACCCTCAACGTTCAATTTTATTTTTTTATTATTTCTTTTCAAAAAAAATATCAAAGATTAGTGCAAAACTTAAGTCCCATCCCAAAAGTATTATTACTCTTTCCTATTGTAATAATTGTGTCCACCTCTTTGGAGTCATACACTCATCTATTTATAAATATCTTCCTTAAGCTCCTATGATAATTGGGCCTCATTGGAAGGTGTGATATTAGTTACTTTTCCCCTCAACAACCCTCCCTTATACTTGTACAAGAATTACCTAAATTTTGAGGTTTTAATGAACTCATTATCCAAAATGAGCTCATAACAAGACAACTATATTTCATCATCTATACTACTATAACGTTTTCCTATCTCTTCCATTTTGTCCAATAAAGTGTGATACTCCCCAATTTTGGTTATAGGGATTTTTTCAATCTGATCATTGGGAATATTTTCTTCAGTTTGTGATGCACTCTCATCAGAGGACCCCTAACTTACAAAGAAAAGAATCTAGATAGAGGATTGACCTTCTTCTCATATTTATTTTCCTTTTGACCTCGTAGGTCTGTCATCAAATACAAAAGGAGGAAAGCCTTCAATAATATCATTGACATGAGATACCAGAGCTTTAACTCTAGCTACTGGATCATTGATTTCTAAAAAGGAACCATGATAAGTCTCATTCCTCATCCTCCATGCCTCAGATTTCAGTTCCAATTTGTAATTATTTAAGGTATTTATTTCCTCTAATTCATCTAAATTCCTTATGAGATCATCATGGAGAAAATGCATATGAGCATATTCACTTAAACTCTGATCCTTCCTAATATAGTTTTTGTTGGTTTTGTCAACTATATCAGGAAGGATCAAAGTTTAAGTGAAAATGCTCATATGCATTTTCTCTAGTATCCCAAACTGCTGTCTACATTTGTACTAGTTTTTGTTGGTTTTCTCTATTCAACTCTAAAATGTTTAATTGCTTTGGCCACATTGAACTCTTGGCCAACATAAATAATCATGTGCATGAGAAAGGAGTAGTGTTTGAAATATATACAATTTGAATGGCTTTAGATAGATCTCAACCACAGATCAATTTGTTTATCCATGTAAGTTTCATAGTCGAATAAGAAAGAACCATGACTCTATATATCTATTGCAATCACCATGGGAACAATTGGCATAAGCTCAGGAACTTCCATACCTAGGACATAGCCTACTGAATAGAATAGTAGGTGCATTGAAGATACCCTTCAAACAATTCAATAAAGAATGGTAGTTTATCATTATCTTCAAATTTTGCAAGCTCATTATTATTTCTCCTTGGTCTGTGTAAGGGTAGCCTCCATCTCTTGTAAGTGGTAACCATCCTGACATACTCGTCATTAAGGTCTTCATAGATTATCTCTTGGTTACATTTGTCATCCAACCAAAAACTTATGGATATATAATATCTGGTAATCAATACAAAAGGCGCAGCTTGACTATCACATATTATTCTGGTTTTTGGATTATAGTGCTTTACAATGAACTATATTAATTTGATATTCATAAAGACATTGGGTATGACCAGTTTCCCAAGGTTTAGTTTCCATGGATTACAAACCGGTTTGTACTCGTTCTTTCTTTTATAATGGAACATGAACATGTGATATCCCTTTTCCCGTGCAAAGATGTCTCTAAGATTACTCTATTTATCCTCTAATCTATTAGCATTGGGGTTCAACTGTATAGTTCTCCATGACATAGGTCCCTCACGAGGCATTTGACCAAGAAGATCTTGGCGTGCCTTCCTTTTCTTTGTATCTCCTTCTATGTCTTGCGTGGTTCACTTTTCTTCTCTTTTCTGTTTCTTAATTTTGGGCTTCTTATCTTCCTTCTTCTATCTCTTACTTTTTTATTTCTCTAAGATTCTCATCTATTTTAAATTATTTCTTTACAAAACAAAACCTATTACCTAAAATTTTCAAAAATTATGAAACTTTTTAGAGGAAGATTTTGTTCTCTTGCATAACAATTTGAAGTGATCCTGCAGATTTCCTATCAAATTGTAGTATTCCTATGATCATGTAATCTGCTTGAAATCAGGCTCTAGTGATCAATTATGAATTCCTTTGAGTTCTTACCTATTGGGCCCGTTTGGGGGGCTAGAATTAGACTCGAATTGGCATTATCTAATTCCTGATAATGCCAAATTCCATGTTTGGGTCCATAAATAAAAATGGAATTGGAATTACAAAATTCTTATTTTGCCCCAAAATGGGCATATCAATCTTCCACCTAAATAGGCGGAATTAGAATTTCAATTACAATTCCAATTTTTACAAAAGCAAATTTAATATCTCGTCGGATCCGTGGCATGCTAGATGTGTAAATGTGTGTATGTGCGTATGTGTATATATACACAAATGTGTGTATTTGTGTATGTATATATATACACACACACATGTATATATATATGTGTGTACACGTGTAAATATGTATATATACACAAATGTGTGTATATGTGTAAATGTGTGTGTATATATGTGTATATGTGTAAATATGTACATATATACATAAAAATGTGTATATATGTATATGTGTTTATATGTGTAAATATGTATATATACACAAATGTGTGTAGACACACATGTGTGTATGTGTGTGTATATACATGTATATATACACGTGTGTATGTGTGTATATATACACACATGTATGTGTGTGTATATACACACATACACACCGTATTCAAAAAAATTAAGAAATAAACAATTAAAATTATTTATGCATCTTCTCAGTCATCTTCTGAGTGAACCAAATGGGTTCAGCCCATATTCCGGAAATCATTTCTAGGATATGTATCTTTCAGAATTGTAACATCTTCCAGAATTGACCATATCCAGCATTTAGTATTCCAGCACCCCCAACAGGCCCTATAAGGTTGTTTCAGTCTATTCATGGGAATTTTCGCTTGTCCCATCATTAACACCATCAATGATCATTAATGCTTCCAAATTTCAAATATTGTGCCGATCTGATAGGTTTCATTGGTAAGAAGGGATAACTCTCTCTTCGATCTGGTTTTCCTTTTTTGCACCACTTCTCTTTATAGATCTATCAATGTTCCTTTTTTTTTTAATCACTGAGACCTTATTAGAGGGATGTCACTTTGATCCTAAATGTCTCATCGGTGTGACTTTTTTTTTCCTAGAATTAATTGGCAAGACTCAGAGATTATCCCACAAAAATCAAATGTCCTCCCGATGAGCCTTATCTCATGTTTTATTTTGAGAATTTTAGAGAGACAAATAAGACTCCTCCCAATAATGTATATTTTTATTTCATCACCATGACTTATGCTATTGGTAGCTCATGAGAAACGTCTTCCCGATTTTATGTCATGCTGATGAGCCTTCTTTCTATCGACAAACAAGTTTATTTTATCCCTTCTCTTTATTGGGTAGAATTTTAGGAAATTCCTCTGATATATAAATCTTCTGGTGGAATTAAAATTATATTGGAGTGACTTGTATACTTGGGGAGACACAAGAGTAGTCCTAAAAAACTAATAACTCCTCCCTATGGAAAATGCCCAGTTTTACCCTTCCTCTTTCAGCGCTTTGACATATGTTATTGTTGTCACATAGAAAAAGTTCCTTCATTGGATGTCCCTCTAATGACTCGGATCTCCAATGAAAACTTGGTCTTATCATTATCAGTTTTACTCGTATAATCATCGTGTCATGAGAGAATTCCCTTCAAAGTTAATGCCCTCTTTGATGAGTTTTATATGCATATTGGTCTTTGTTAACTTTGGGGTGAGCATTCAACACTCCTGATGGTCTTATCCTTCTTCCTTCCATTGGAAAGACCCATACTATTATCAGGACAAATGCAAAGTTACCCCAATCAGGATTGTCTTTCCGATATCATCAGCTTGTTTGTTGGAAGTACATTGTAGATCTCTTAATGATATAGTTTCATTTTTTCCAATGTTCCATGTAATGTCTCTCTCACGAACCCTCTGCTCTTGTGCTTTCTTCTATAAGGAAGAAAATGATATGGGCTTCTCGATGAACTATTGTATCTTGTCATCTCCCTCTCATCGGAAGACACTTTACACATTGTACTTTATCGAGGAGACTTTTCATTATTCCTTCTAGTCGACATGACTTAAAAATAGTCAATTCAATGTTAAGTGTCTTTTCGATAAGACTTATTTAATGTACTAAGGTCACTTCATCAAATAGAGCTTATAGTTTTACCCAAAAATGATTATTTTTATAGAGATAAGATTGAATTGTGTATTCTCTTCTCGATATGTCATGTCTCTCCAATGAAGTTACTTCTATACACAAAACCTTCTTGTTGGACAAACTTATATTGAGTCTTGTTGATATGGATCAAGATAGTTTTTTCTTCCTTGTAGTCCTATCCATATGGTATATTGATTTTTTTATAGTACTAAAGTAAGCATTATTAGGAATACGACTACATGATAAGGGTCATAGGATCATACTTTAGAGAGATAGAGGACAATAGTGGGAAAATTATAAAAATCAATATGAACAATAGTGGGAAAATTTGTATGATCTAAAAGGTAATATGATGGAATGACTCCTTATTATATGAGGTGCCAATAGTTTCTCTACTTGGGGATGGGATGTCTATCAGACATCTGGAAGAATCTAGAAAGGGGTCTCCAGGATGCAGACCAAATAAGATTAGAAGAAAAACAATATAGAAGGGAAAGGAAGGGAGATAAAATGAAAAGAAACCTAGTATAATGTGCATGAAAGAAAATGTTCCTTTCTAAGAAAAGAAGTGCTTCAAGAATTGTCAATCCACTATAAATTCTTGTGTTTCTCTTGACATGTTCTACAAGAAATATGAGTCTTCTCCACCCTTACCTGTGATCACATATGGTCCAATACACAATACTTCAAATTTTCCATGTTTCCCTTTATCTTCACTTCTCACATTCCACATGAGGATGAATTATCCCTCCTAAAATTTTCTATTTTGTGCTTTCTTATCATTCAAATACTTCACCTATTGTTGTATCTTATCATTATTCTTTTACGTCTCTCTTCTAATTCCATCCAAATCTACAAGCTGCTCCAATCTTTCCTCAATGGGATCTAGTAATTCTAAATCTTCATTCATTATGAATTTGTGAACTGGTAACATGTTCTCTACTGGTAATCTGGATTTAGTTCCATATACTAGTTCAAATGGGGATTTACTAGTGGATTTTTTAATGGTAATTTGATCCGCTCATAGTGCCACATTCAGTCTTGAATCCAAAGATCTCTTATTATTATCTAGTATCCTCCTTATAATTTTTAAAATGATTTTATTACTAGATTCTACCTACTAATTTCCTTTAGGATGATATGATGAAGCATAGGAGATTATAATACCATAATCTTAACAAAAGGTTTTAAATTCTTCAGATCTATAACATATACCATTATTAGTGATCAATTTGAGAGGTACGCAAAGCCTAGTTATAATATTTTTCATCAAGAATTTAATCACCATTTTACTAGTGGCTTGTTTTGTAGGAATTTCTTTCACCCATTTTATAAAGTAATTTGTTACAACCAAGATCCACTGATGTCCTCCACTTGACTTATTTACTATTTATCCTATAAAGTCCAATCTCCATTGTTGAAAAGGTGTTTCCACCTAGATAGGCCTTAATAGAAGAGCTCCTTGGTATCCCGACACAAGGCCAATAGTATCTTGACCTAAGTATATTGTGAGCTATGGTCTTAGCTGAAAAGTGTCCACCACATACACCATAATGCATTTCTTCTAAGACCTTTTTGGATTTCCATTTATCTAAACATAATAACAATACTTCATCTCAATTTTTCCAATATAAGTCTCCTTCATATATCACATATTTGGATGCCTGCATTTTCAAATATCTTTTATGATATTTATCAAACCCTTCTGGACATTTCTTGTGTTTCAGGTAATACATCATATCACTATACCAGGAAGTATCTTTAATAATAAAAATAGCATTGTCCCACTCAACATCATTTACTTGAATAGCTTCCAAGTTTGATTAAATCATTAAATTTTTCAATCCTTGTCATCTAACAAGATTAATTATTCTAATATCAATATTAAATTCTTGGACTCTCTTTATCCATCTACATCTTTGGCTCGTCACTTCTGTTTGCCTAAATATATCCTTTAGTATTGAGTTTAGAATGTAAGAAACTATTTTTTATCCTACCATGTATGGTCTAAATTTATTTAATGCCTTAACTAAGGAGAATGATTATTTTTCATTGATATTTAATACTTCACTTCTGTAATTTGGAGTGATTTATTGAAGAAAGCTATGGTCTGTTCATATCCTTCCTCATTCTTTTGTAACATGACAACAACTATGGTGTGAAAAGAAGCAAAAAAGAAGATCTGAAATGGTTTTGTAAAATCTAGAGATTTCAACATCGACGTTTCCTTGATGGCTAACAAAGAGTCTAATGCTTCATCTATCCAATCTAGTTTAGCTCCTTTCTTTAGCATCTGGGTATTTGCTTCACTATCTCTGCAAAATCAGATATGAACATCCTGACAAAATTAATTTGTCCAAAGAAATATTGGATTGCTTTCAATGCTTTTGGTATGGGTATTTTATCAGTGGATGTAACTCTTTCAGGGTCAATTATTACTGCTTGTTTGGATACTATGTGTCCCTACAACTTCTCTTTTGTAACAAACAAATGACACTTCTTTGGGTTTAGAGAGATTGCATACTCAAGTGCTTTTAGGAATATATTTTCTAGACGAGCACAATGATCCTCTTCCTTCTTAGGATATGCAATAAAATCATCATGATAAACCACCGTAATGACATCTATCAATTCTTTAAATGCTACATTCATAGCTCATTGAAAAGTTGCTCCAACATCCTGACATAAACATGCCCCCAAGGTATAGTAAAGGTTATTTTGTATTATCATGATTTCTTAACCTTGACTTGGTTGTAACCAAAAAATCCATTTATCATGGATAATAACTCACATACAGTAACCTTCTATAGTAGAGCATCCATGTTTGGTAATGGATAATTGTCTTTAAGTGGTGAGACATTTAAATTTCTAAAGTGTACACAAAGCTTAATATCTCCGTTCTTTTTCTCATCGATACTAAGTTTGAAACCCAAGTAGACTGCCTATGGGTTTAATTATTCCCCCATCTCTTAGCTTCATCAAATCCTCCTATATTTTTTGTTCTAAGGTTGGATTTATAGGTGGTTTATTTTGTCTAAAAGGTTTAGCATCAATCTTAAGTGGAATTTCATGTTGGAACAAATATTCTCTATAAGTCTTAAGGTCATTATAAGACTAAGCAAACATATGCCTGTATTATTCTCTATTCTCAGGTTGATTTCTTCTATGTCCTCATTTTTGACTAGTATTGACTACATGTCAAATTTTTCATCTTTGTCAAAAATTCTTTCTAAATCCACCAGGCCTCTTGATATTATATTTGTCTTTAGTTGCACTACTTCCTTCCCAAACACAGTATCCTTTCCTTCTACTCTCGGAACATAGGTGTTAAAATCTATTTCCTCAGATTCATACTGATGAACACAATGCAAAAATTTTAATTGGTCAGAATCATCTTCAAAGACTTGCCAATCACATATGTTATCAGGAATGGATGGTCTGGTCTTGACTTGGACCTTATAGATTCCATCTAAAGTTATATCATTTTGTTTCATCACAACATTTTCTAGAAATTATTCCAATATATTTTTTGATCTATCAACCCAATCTATTGATAAGGCATCAAATAGTTCAATGGTGTCCCACACCATATTTTTATATTATTTGAGTCTTTTATTCTTAGAAGAATATTTAGATCTTAATTGTGAAATTATCATCTTAGAGTCTCTACCATAGGGGCTCCACTTAGTGAACCTGAATAATATAACGTGCATTCGTGGGATACTAAACAATCCCCCTATTTTCAAAAAATATTGCCCCAAACTCTTTTTTTTTCATCCCCCTCCNTACCCCTCCAATCCCCCCTACACCTATTTTCCTATATAAAACCCCACCCACCCCCCCAAAAACCCCCTGCCCCCTATTTAGGCAATATATTGCCCCTTTTTTATCCCATTGTAAACCCCCTAATATGAACCTACGTGATAGTGTATTTACCCTCCAATGAAGACCCTATGGTCTCCACACATGATGAGAAACTTAATTCCATGCTTGATTTCTATATTTAATCCCAATTAAGAGCTTCATACTAAGCTACATTGTTTGTGAATTCAAATAACAACAAAATGGGGTATTTGAATATTTTCCTTGTGGGTGAAATGAATAATATCTCAACTCTATTTCCTTCTTTTCTGCAAGCTCCATCAATTTTTTTTCCATTCCTGATCTTGGTCTTGTTGAGCATGTATACTAATCAACTTGGTGTTTTTAGTTTTGGTTTTGTGGGTTGGACCGAGAAATTCCCCAAATCAGTGACCCAAATGCAAGTCATCTAGCTTGGATCTATGTATTCAATGATGTATGATGATCTAGGATCTCTATCAAACTTGACCTTCTTTCCATTCACTAGTATAGTCACATAGGATAGGTATAGCTAAAGATTAATTCCTAGCAATACCGTCCATTGTCTAGAAAGAAGCATCCCATATTTGGGGGAAACATCAACCATAGTAATGTCTGTTTTGCATGCAACCTCATGACATACAAAAATTTTAATCTCTACATCCTTCATGATTCCAACCAATAGGACATATCTATTATCCATATCGTAGCACTTACTATAAGTGGTGTCTACCCAAAGTCCAAGTTCTTTCATGACCTCAAAGGGCATTATATTGATAGATGCTCTTGATTCTATCATACCAGTTTTTAAACGTTTGTTGTTTATCAATAGTGTCATGTAAAATGGGTCAATTGAGATGGGTTTTTAGTCAATGTTTCTCCCAAATACACCTTGGGGATTCCTTCATCCCTATTGCATGTTTTTTTTTCTTTATCATTTTGGGTTTGAATTTGGTTTCTACAAACATTTGAGAGAAGTGATATAGAATTGTCTCTATACTCTGAGAATTTCATCATCTATAGTAGGGGAACAAATACCTTCATTTGTAATAATGCATTAGTAATATAAAATGATGGTATTGTACTCACATGTATGGGTTTAACCAAATCAACCTTTTTAGGCACATCATCTCTCAAAGTTTTGTTTAGCTTGGTACAATCAGTTTTTTTTTTGTGTTGGTGCTGCATTTTACTATTTATTGTTTGTGGCCACATGTTCCTTCTTCTTATGATTATTTTCCTTTGAAAAGATACTTTCAGGTTTTCCTTGTTCTATATTTACTATCCTATTTCTGAGGCCATAATTACCTATGGCTTGTGCCACTGTTGTAATAGTGAGGGCCTTAATTTCCTCTTTTAAAGGTCTTCTTAGCCTAGTTTCATTTGGAATAATATTCTTATTTGTTTAATCATCATCCTCATAATCTAAAAATACTGCTTGGGTGTGGTATTGTTGATCCCTTTGGGAATTGATGTCATATTCATATCCATCTTCTGAGGAATCATAATCATCACTAGCCCCAAAGGATTTCATTGATAGCATATTTATTGTCTGGTCTTGATTGTATTCTTGAAATTTCAATCTTTCCTCATGAAATCTTTGTGCTAAAAGACATTGTAATGGAGAATGAGGTAGGTTACAAGATATACACCATGTGATTTCCATGTTTCTTGAGTGGGCCAGGTTGATCTATGTCAAAATTTTCCCTTTGGTTCTATCCTTCTAGTTTTTCATCTTTCTAGTTAGTGTTGTAAGGCATGTCATGAAAACTTGGTCTCTCATTACTATGGAATTGTAGTTTTTAGTTCTACCCACTCTTTGTGACAAGTCCTTTAGAGAACTAATGACCTTTTCAAGCTTTTCTTCTTCTTTAGGCTATCTGTTTTGTGTTCTAGGCTTTGAAATATTTTTACATCATCCCTTCTTCCCACTTTTCCAGAATCATATCTATTGTTCTCAATGTTCTAAGCTACTTTAAAAGCATATGATAGAGTAGGCAGATTTCTATTTCTGAGTTGATATCATGTTTTAGGACCAAAAGAATCAATATAAAATACTAAAATCATTTGGTTAGTAGGCTTAAGGTGTGGAGGAATATGATTAAGTA
The DNA here is from genome assembly GCA_018584345.1 of Thuja plicata. Taxonomy (NCBI): domain Eukaryota; kingdom Viridiplantae; phylum Streptophyta; class Pinopsida; order Cupressales; family Cupressaceae; genus Thuja; species Thuja plicata. Next base: position 1,368,584 of record MU226568.1, on the reverse strand, counting down.
GTCTAGTAAATTTTATGTTGAAACTTTCCATTTATTCATTCGATCCTTTTTGAATGCTTGTGATTTCATGCAAGGAAAAATTTGGGTCTATATGATCTCCATATTGTTCAAGAAATATCCTCCTAAATTCATGCCAAGAATTGATTGAAGCATTGAAAAAAGCTTGCACCAGTCTCTTGCATCCTTTGTGAGGGATTGCATCAATAATTGCATAAATATATCCCCATGTTCAATGCCAAAGTTGTCCATCGCATTTTCAAATTCTTTGACATGCTTCTCTCCTATCATAGCATTATTTTTAGTGAATCTAGGATAACGTTCCTCAATTTATTTGTTATGTCATGAGGGTATCCTTGTATTCCTATAAATTCCAATTGTCTATATCTGTCCACATTCATGGGGCCTCTTGCAAAGATATTTTATCTTTGATGTGGTTGGTACTACATTTTTTGTCCTTGTGGGCCCTGTTATAATGTACATGATTTTGATTTACACCATTATACTGATATTTATAAGGGGATATTTGTGGATTGTGTGGTTGGTAGTTTATAGGGGGAATTGGTTGGACATGAGGATCATATTGGCATGGTCCATATTGACATCCTTGTTGAAATTTATGATATGGATTATAAGGGGATTTTGGATGATACTGTGGGTATCCACTTTTCATGGTGTTTTGGTTATACCCATCATATTGGGGGTTGTAGCGAGTTCTATTGAAACCCTGATTATTCCCACCCATCACTCCTGTAGGTACACATACAATGTTTCTGGGAAGTTGTGACATTTCAGCTACCCTTCTTGGCATATCTACTTATGCAAGCCTTCTTCTATTGATGAAGGGTACTCCCCTTATTTAACCAAACACACTCAACACAACAAGGAAATAAATAGAAAATTGCAAGAATGAAACAATGAAAAGAACATAAACACTTTCTTTATATTATCTTTAATAAAATGACATTACAATAATTAGAAAAGTAATATGCAACAACCACATGGGAATTTTTGTTACAATAATATGCAAGACAAAGCCACAATCTACACTTAATTTAACCCTAAAATCCCCCTTCAACCCTATATAAGTAGCCAAATTAAATGCCTTGGAATATTCTAGAAAGTGAAAGTTTCCCATGTTGGCGCCAATGGTTCAATTTCCCACCTTAAGTGATTCTTATCACTATTCCTTTTGTATTGAAACTTGAGTCCTAAAGGCCCAACTTTCGAAAACCATAACTTTTGAACTCTTGAGTCGATTAGATATTATGATCCCATTTTAGAAATGCCACAAAGTGATCTACGCCTTAGGCTCTCAAAGCACTATCCGATGAAAGTTTGACCCCTTTTTAGAATCTCTAAGGCCTTCAAAACTGAGGTCAAAGTTTTTGTACTACCTCGCCAAAACAAAAAGTACAATATCTTCAAAATTGGACTTGATCTTGCCATGAAACTTTACCGAAAGGCTTATATATCCAAAATGAACCTCTAGGGAAGCAATTGGAAAAAAAGTGATCACATGAAAAACTTACTAAAAATAGTAAACCTACCAAAAATAGTAACCCTGTCCAAAGATATCCCTTATTGTAAACTAGACAATTTTTGGGTGATGCAAGATTTCTCTTACACCCTAGATGCTCCTACATCAGACACCTGGGATTATTTGAGAAGTCACCTTGTCACATATCAGGTGTTTAGAGGAAAAACAAGATGATCAACCTCATCCTTCAATAGTCATGATGAATCTTCAATAGGTCGTCCCTTCCATTTGACCAAGTATCATCTATCTCTTCTTTAGTTGAAGTAGGTGATGGAATATTCCACTGTGATTCTCCTATTTCATCTTCCATACTTCCTTCACAATACTCTGTCAAATCTGAAATATTAAATATAGGTGAAATACTGAGTTCACTCGACAACTCTACTTCATAAGCATTTCTTGAATCATGCTTCTTCAGGATTTTGCATGGTCCAAATTTCTTCATCTTCAACTTATTGTATGTTCCCACTAGAAATATCCCCTTTCTCAAATAAACCATAACTTCATCTCCAATAATTTTTTTTCTTATGTCTCCTTTTCTGATCTGCCTTAGTCTTGTACTGAATATTCATTTTATTAATATGTTTCCTCTCCTCTTCATGTAAATTATTCAAGTGTTCTGCAAAGTCTTCAGCTGCAGCACTACTCTTTTCTCCATTGACCAACTTCCTTAATTCTTAAACATTTCTAGGACTAATTTCATATACAATCTGGAATGGTGATTTACTAGTTCTCCTATTGACAAAATTATTGTTTGCAAATTCTGCCTATGGTAACATAAAATCCCACCCCTTTGGTTTATCCCCAACTAAGCATCTCAACAAATTTCCCAAACTCCTGTTCACCAATTTTGTCTATCCATCAGTCTATGAATGTCGTGTTGAGATAAACTTCAAATTTGTCTTTATCTTATTCCATAACGTCCTCCAAAAGTACCAAACAAACTTAGCATCTCAATTTGAAACTATGCTTTTTGGTAGACCATGTAGTCTCACTACTTCTCTAAAAAATAATTCTACCACATGAACAACATCATTAGTATTTTGCAAGGAATTAAATGTACCATCTTTGAGAACCCGACCACCACCACAAAAATGGAATCATGTCCTCTCTGATTCCTTGGTAAAACAAGAACAAAGCCCATACTTATATCCTCCCATGGCATCTCTGGTATATGTAATGGTTGATATAACCCTGTATTCATCATGGTTCCTTTTTTCATCTGACATATTCTACATCTGCAAAAACTTGTTAACATCTTGTTGCAATTGTGGCCAATAATGATGCTTACTAACCAGAGCAATAGTTTTATAATGACCAAAGTTTTTGGCCAATCCTCGACTATTATTCTCTTTGATTAGGTTCTCCTTTATGGATCTCTTTGGAGTGCACAAATGGATCCATTTGAATAAGATTCCATATTGGATTATAAAATCCAACCATCTGGTCCTGTCTAGAGTAATAGGTTCTGTGCAAGCTCTCCAAGCCTCACCAAAATCATGATCCTCAAGATACAAACTCTTGAGTTCATTGAACCCAACAAGTTCAATCTGCATCTCTGTCAACAAATTCTGACTCATGCTCAGAGCATTTACAACCCTATTAGACTTTCCACTCCTATGCTTCAAAACAAAAGTGTAACTTTGAAAAAACTCAACCCATTTTAAATTCCTTTGGTTCAACTTTCCTTGGCTATTCAAATACTGCAAATCTTGATGATCAGTAAACAAAAAAAATTCTTTAGGAAAAAGATAATGTCTCCACTTCCTCAACACGTGAACTATAGCATAAAACTCCTAAGATCATAAACAAAATATTTTTGTTTGGCATCATTCGTCTTCTCACTAAAGTAAGCAATGGGTTTACCTTCCTGGCTCAAAACAACTCCAATGGCATTGCCACTAGCATCACAATCTACTTGAAATACCTCATTAAAATCTATAATTTCAAAAATAGGTTTCTCTATAACTTTTCTCTTCAAAAAATCAAAACTCTTTGCTTCTCCCACAGTCCACTTAAACTCTTTTCTATCCCCTCTCATGGTTTCACTTAAGGCTCCACAAATACTACTAACATTCTTGATAATTTTTTTGTAAAAGCTATCCAAACCATGAAAATATCTCACCTTAGTAGCACTCCTTGGAGTAGGCCATTCAAGGATAGCCTTCAATTTATCTGGGTCCATTTTAAGATCATCTATTGAGACAAAAAATCCCAAGTACACTAACCCCTTATTCAAAAAACTGCACTTCTTCAGGTTAATCAATAACTTATCTTCCCTTAAATTCTCAAAGACCCTACGAATATGCATTATATGCTCTTCCAATCTCTTACTGAAGATCAAAATATCGTCCTAGTAAAAAATAAGAAACTTACTCAAAAATTATTTCAATACCTCATTCAAGAGCCGTATGAATGTGCTTGATGCATTGGTTAGCCCAAAAGGCACGACTAACCACTCATACAAGACCTCCTTTGTCTTGAAGGATGTTTTCCATTCATTTCCTTCTCTAATCTAGATTTTATAATATCCACTCTTTAGATCTATCTTTGTGAAGTACTCATCTCCACTCAAGCAATCCATAATGTCATCCATCCTTGGCAAGGGAAATATATACTTGATAGTAATCTTATTGATAACACGAGAATTTGTACCCATCCCCCATTCTCTATTTTTCTTTGGTTCTAGTACCAATGGTAAAAAACATGGGCTCAAACTCTCTTGAATAAACCCCTTCTACACCAACTCTTACATTTGTCTATCAAATTCTTCAATCTCTGCTGGAGTCATTCTATGGGCTGCCTTATTTGGAAAATTGCCCTTCAAGAATCAAGTCTATTTGATGACTAATATTTCTTATTAGTGACAATCCATCAGGTACATTATCAATTACAATACCCTGAAAGTCATCCGACAAATATTCAACTTCCAAAGGTACATCTTATACTTCCTCTTTACCAACTTTTGGAATAAAATAAAAACACATATGCTCATGCTTCATGTGTTCTAGAAACTTCATTCCATAAACTAAACATATTTTGTCATTACTTCATACCTTTTCATCTATTTCCTTCAATGGCTTCAACTTGGGTCGGATTCCATCCTTTGTCAAAGAATAGGTATTTTCATACCCATCATGTACTGCACAATGATCAAATTTCCATAGTGTCCCTAACAATAGATGAAAAACATCCATAGGCATAATATCACATAAAACCTCATCATGATAGTTTCCGATTTTGAACTTTACCAAACATTGTTCATTGACCAAAACCTTGTGATTCTTCTGTAACTGAGAAATCCAATAGGGATTTGGGTGCTTCCTTCTCTCTAACTTCAACTTATCAACCATTACCTCTGAAACAAGGTTATCGGTACTACCACTATAAACAATGACATTGTATACCTTACCATTACACTTAAACCTTGTGCAAAATAAATTATTCATTTGCTCACGTTCCTTCTCATCATTTATCAAGGATGTTCTAGTAACAAGGACCTCTCCTCTTTCATCATCTTTAGAATGTGATGACTTAACATCTTCATCTACATGTGCAAATCACGCATTCTTGTCTGGTTTTCTATTTGTTCTCCCTTGAATTTTTTGACACTCATAAGCTCTATGCCCTTCTTCTCCACAATGGAAACACGTCCCACAAAAGCCTCCTCTTCTTGGTTCTTTCCCTCTTCCTCTTCCTCTTTGATCTCTATTATTTTTATCGTGAGGGTTATAGAAATTGTTTCCCCTTTGATTTTTACTGGTACTAGAGTCATCATTCTTCTTCTGATCTTGATTTTTGCCTCCATAAGACCATCCATTAGGCTTTCCACCATGACCTCCTCCACTTTTCTTGCTCTCAAACTTCTTATTAAATTTTTCTTCTGCTTTCAAATCAAATTGATATGCATGTTCGATGGTAGATATTATTACCATGATAATCTCTTCTTGAATGGTAGACATTATTACCATGACCCATTCTAATAAAGACTCGATAAAACTCTTCTATATATTCCTCGACAGATCTTCCTTATTGTTTCAACCCTTGCATTTTCTTTAGCAAATCAAGCTCATAGTTAACAAGAATGAATTGTCTCTTTAAATTTTCCACCATTTGATCCCATCTTGTTATCTTATCCTTCCCTCTTCTATTTCTCTCCAATTGAATCTCTTTCCACCAAATTTTAGCATAACCTTTCAACTTGGCCTTTGCGAATTTGACCCTCAGGATCTTCTATTTCCTCAAACTCAAAGTACCCCTCCATATCATTGATCCAATAGATCAACTCTTCTAGATTAAGAATTCCAAAAAATGTAGAAACTTTAATCTTTAGTCTCTTTCTAATCTTGGATATGGCCCTAAAAAACCTAGCTTCATCAGGATCCCTAACTGTTTCTTTTTCTTCTTCAAATTCTCCTTATTCTTCAAATTCATCCTCACTTGCATCTCTTTCCCTAATATCGTCACATGTATTCAAATACTCTTGCAGTGCTTGCACTTTCCTCTAGAGGGCTCTAAAAACCTCTTCTGTCACACCCACAACTCTTCCACCACGGTTCCTTCAGGAAGCTATTTTCTGTACTTATCTCTCAAATCGACAACCATAGTGCTGGTGCAAAGTACCTTACTTTAGACGATGTGTCTATACGCTTAGTAACTTCTTCTCTAATACCACTTGATGAAGGGTACTCCCCTTATTTAACCAAACACACTCAATGCAACAAGGAAATAAATAGAAAATTACAAGAACAAAACAATGGTAAGAAAAAAAACACTTGCTAATGAAATTAAAATAATTAGAAAAGTAACATGCTACAACCACATGGGCATTTTCATTACAATAATGTGCAAGACAGAGCCACAATCTACACTTCTGGAACTGAACTGTAAAATCCCTCTTCAACCCTATATAAGTAGCGCAATTAACTGCCTTAGAATATTCTAGAAAGTGAAATTTTCCCATTTTGGCGCCCAGTGGTTCAATTTCCCGCCTTAAGTGATTTTTCTCACTATTCCTTTTGTATTGAAACTTGAGTGCTGAAGGCCCAACTTCTGAAAACCATAACTTGTGACCCCAATTGGCTATTATGACCCCATTTCAAAAATTCCACGAAGTTCTCTATGCCCTAGGCTTGCAAAGTGCTAGCCGATCAAAGTTTGACCCATTTTCGGAACCTCTAAGACCTTCAAAATTAAGTTCAAAGTTTTTGTACCACCCCCCCAAAATAGAAAATGCAATATCTTCAAAACTGGACTTGATCTTGCCATGAAAATTTATCGACAGGCTTATATATCTAAAATGAGCCTCCAAGGAAGAAATTAGAACAATATGTTCTCACATGACCAACTTACTAAAAATAGTAAACCTGCCAAAAATAGTAACCCTTTCCAAAGATAGCCTTTATTGAAAACTATACAATACTTTTTTGGGTGATGCAAGATTGCTCTTACACCCTGGATGCTCCTGCATCATCTATCCTAATAAAATCCCTGAGAATTGTGTACTTGTGGTTACTGATGTGCAGGAGTAGCATTTATTTCATCATTTTTTGATTCATTACAGTTACTTGATATACACAATTTAGCTATTATATTTAATGCCTTTTTGGGATAATCCCTCATTTTTCTCAATGAGTGCTAGCTTATGTACTATGGAAAGTAAATCTTGTAATTGATCTTGTAACTAATGTTCAATGCGTCCTCTTTGTTCATCTGGATCAGACACATTTATTTTAGTATCTTTTGAATGCCTAATTGATGTTCATGGAGAGACAAGTCTAGGAGGGGCATTCAATATTCTTTGTCTACTAGAGTTATGTTGAGACTCTTTCCATTGGCTTCTACGCATTCTCTCATCATAGGCCATATTTGCATGAGTTAGACTCATTTGTTCTTCATAATGTCTTTGAATGTATTTATATGATTTTGAAGGGAAATTTTTAGTATCGATGAAATTCTTGAAGAATTTATCACTAGCCTCACCTTCTCTACCAGGAATCTCCTTTCCTTTTCAAATCCCATTGGATTGTTTAGAGGATTGTTGTATTTTTTCTCTTTCTTCTTCTATGTGGTTCTATTTCTTCTTTAATTTATTTCCAAAGGTTCAATAGGATTTCCTTGCTGTAATGACCTTCTGCCGAACATGCAAGGTTGATTTTCAAAGAAATATAAACTCAAATTTATATACTTGGTTCTTATAGCTTCACAAATTATTATTTTTTAATTCATTTAATTTTATTGTTTCGCTTTTCAGAGTCGCCACCTCTCTTTAAGAGGAATAATTGTAATGTCTTCTCAGTTTTTTCCACCAACAGAGTTCTTTTTTGATCTTCCCCAATGAAGTCGCCAATCTGTTGGTTCCGAAATTAACAAATTGTTATACCCTAAGAGTATGCCGATCTCTATGTTTAATTTTTGCATTTAGCGATGTTAACTGACCAGTACCTTATCTTTTGTTTGGCTAATAGAGTCAATCCCTACTGAAATATAAATGTTTTACTTTGTTAGAAATTTTTTAAATCTACAACTTATGTAAATATGTTCATTATTTAGTTCTTTAAACAAGGTTAAGTTATCTTGGCTACTATAACTTATCTACTTGAGTTTAACCTCTTCTTGAGAGGATCACTTAAATAAATTATATAAAGAAATTTAATTCTTCAACTGATCTGAGATACCCTTGATATAAAAATAAGTATAACATAAGAAAACTTCTCATGTAAGAACATCAAAAAACCTTAATTAAATTGAAGTAAAACCACAGAGAAATAAAATTCATAAGGAAAAGAGCCATTAACCACATAATATAAGAGAAACCACTTGTATTCTATTTCATTTATGTTTTCAAAATTACATGTCTTTTTTTATACAATGGTTCTTGAAAAGGTCACGCCTCTTCATACTATCTCTTGATATTAACAACAATCTAAAAAAATAAAAAAACACAAAATATAACATAAAGTAAGCCTTAATAAGCCATATATGCATCTATGAAATATAATCAATGTATCCCTGCATTGAATAATTGTTAGTATCATCGATGAGATTCCTCATAGAGAATTTAATGTTGAACATTTTCTATAGATTATTGTGAGTTTTATCCATCATAAGGTCTACATCATTCACTTCTTCCAAGGCCTTTGGAAGCATTGAATTGCACTCTACAACCCACTCATCTTGGATCTTTAGATCTCCCATATCATTGAAAAAGGATGGCAACCTTGCATCGACTACCTCTTGGAGTTCACTTATCTCGAACTTAAGAATATCATAAATCTCCTTATGTTTCTTCATCATTGGTTGGGCATCCACGATGACTTTATCATTTGGGGACCTACTCCCTTGTACTCTTGAGTATTTTCTCTTAGCCTATTTTCCATATGTTGATGTAGTTGGATGGAGTTGAAATTGTTCATGTGAGCCACCCAAAATTTTTGAACACAAGTCATCATTATAGTAAATATTTTTTGAATTATTTGAGAATCTGTCTCAAATTTATTCCTTTTTAACTATGTGCAGAATTGTTGGTTTTCCCTTTCTAGCATTTCAATTCTTCTATTCCATTGGGTTCTCTTCCCTTGTGCTGCCAAGAGGGAAGGATTTGACTGATATGTCAACTCTCTTTGTATATTTTTAAGCTTGTCCTTCAATGTGACATTTTGATGTAATAAATTTTCACTCTTCAATTTATACATCTATCTTTCCTTCACCAATTGTTTAGTCTGAGCTTTATTGAGCTTAGCCACATTCACATTCAACTCTATAGTGTCCATAGGGGCAATTTCCCCAACTCTTTGTATCATCATGTGCCTTTTTTCCTGTATCAATAACCATGGGCCTTTTATTTGATGGGTATAATGTCCATGTCAATAAAATCTTCTCTTTTGGGTTATATAAAAACCTAATGCATATTTGGTCCATACCCTCAAGGTTCATTTTTCTTTTTTTATTATTTCTTTTCAAAAAACTATAAAAGGTTAGTGTAGCACTTAAGTCCTATCATATAAATATTATTACTCTTGTTTCCTGTAAGAATTGTCTCCCCCTCTCTAGAGTCATTACACTCATCTCCCTATCAATATCTACCTTAAGCTCCTACAATAATTAGGTCTCAATTGCAGGTGGGATATGAATTAATTTTCCTCTCAACAAACCTCCCTTATACTTGTATAAGAATGAACTAACTTATGAGGTATTAATGAACTCATTATCTGAAATGAACTCATTGCAAACCAACTGTCTTGCATCATCATCTATACTGCTAGAATTTTCCCCTGTATCTTTCCTTCTGTCCAATGGAGTGTGATACTCCCCAATTATGGTTATAGGAATTTGGTCAATCTGATCACTGAGAAAATTTTCTTTAGTTTGTGATGCACTCTCATCGGAGGACCCCTCACTTGTAGAGGAAAGAAGTTGGATAGGGGATTTACCTTCTTCACATATTTCTTTTCCTTTTGACCTCATAGCTCTGGAATCAAATACAAAAGGAGGAATTCCCTCAATAAACTCATTGATATGTGATACCAAAGCTTTATCTCTAGCTACTAGATCATTGATTTCTAAAAAGGCACCATGATAAGACTCATTCCTCATCCTCCATGCCTCAAATTTTAGTGCCAAATTTTCATTATTTATGGTATGTATTGCCTCTAATTCATCTAAATTCCTTATGAGATAGTAATTGAGAAGAGACATATGATTATATCCACTTAAACTCTACCCCTTCTTGATATAGTTGATAAAACCTTTAGGATCAAAATTCTTCCTAGGTGTTGCCTTCCTCATGTTTAGAGATAATTTTAGTGGTGAATATTTGCCATTTGGTGAATATCTCATGCCGACGACCCAAGATTTGGAAAATAATATGAGTATATCGGGTTGGCTGTGTCGCACGAAATTTATAAATATTGTGTCTAATTCCCGGGCCCATCGCCCATTGGTTCATGTAATTTTCTCCTTTTCTTTCACAATATCACCTATCAAATCTAATTTTTGGACATGGTAAATTGAAAAAAATTGCCTACAATTTCCAAAGCTTGTCTTAATCGACGACCCATATTCGCCAATGGTATTTGCACGTGTCTCTATTCCAGATACTTTCGGTAGAATCTGTGTCCTTTAAGACTTTTGTCCGAAATAGAATTCACGCCATTTATTTTGGATCATCCAACGGTTAAAAAAGAAGGGGCGCTGCCCCCAAACCCTCGTTAAATAATTTTGGGGGTAATTGCACCGATAAAATGGGGAATTTTAACCTTCGATTATGATAATTGATTAATTGATTAATATTTCATCCTTTCAAATTAAAAAAATTTGCCAATAATATTAATTTTTTCCTCCTAAAATAGTGTAGGATTCGCCAGAATTTTATAGAATTTTCATACAATTAAAACAAATTCGCTAGTATAATTAATATTTTATCCTTTTAAATTAAAAATTTTTGCCAATAATATTAAGTTTTTCCTCCTAAAATAGTGTAGGATTCATTAGGATTTTACATATTTTCCTAAGGAGAAGTTTCTTAAAGTTATCCTTGCTCATGTTGTAATGTGTCTTCTTATCCCGGATTAAGTCATAACCCTCAGTACCAACTACTATAAAATATCCAAAAGGAAGAGTCCCTGACATGAGTGATTATTTTACATGTGAACTTACATTCATGAAACTAAAAAATTCCAATCGTCTTACAATTTCCAAGTATGCCACCTTGTTTGGTACAGTCTTTGGAAGGAGGAAAGTAATATCTTCAAACCCATATACTCTAATCATTGTGGAGTCCTCAAATACATACCAGTATCCCCAATTATGATTCACCTTTTTCCTTTCATAAAAATCCTTAAGTCTCAAAAACATTTTGATCTCAAGTGACAAAAAAAAAGCACATGGGTGATTGTAGAATCTGTACAGTGTTTTGATAAAATATTCCTTAAAATGTACATAACTAGACTGTGTATCGATGGTCCCAAACTGTTGCCCACAATTGTACTAGTCTTGGTTGGTTTTTGCTATCCAACTCCACAATATTTAAGTGCTCTGGCCACATCTTGATCTCTTGGCCAACATAAAGAAGCATGTGCATGAGAAAGGAACAATGTTTGAAATATATATAATTTGGGTTGCTTTGGATATCTCTCAAACCTAGATCAATTTGTTTAGCTATGTAAGCTGCATACTCGAATAGGTGAGAACCATGAGTTTATATATCTATTGATCACTATGAGAACAATTGACATAAGTTAAGAAATTCCATACCTAGGATGTAACTATTGAATAGTAGGTGCGTTGAAGATACCCTTCAAACAATTCCATAGAGAATGGTGGTTTATCATTATCTTAAAAATTTTCAAGTTCATTATTTTTTATCCTCTATCTGTGTAAGGGTAGACTCCATCTCTTGTAAGTGGTATCTATCATGGCATACTCCTCATTAAGTTCCTCATAGATTATCTCTTGGTCACATGTGTCATCCAACCCAAAAAAACCATGGATATGTAATCTTTGGTAGTTGATACAAAAGGTGCACCTTGACTATCACAGATAATTCTGGTTGTTGGATTATAGTGCTTTTCAATGAGCTATATTAGTTTGATATTCACAAAGACATTGGGTATGAACCGTTTCCCAAGGTTCAGTTTCCATGGATTACAAACCAGTTCGTGTCTGTTCCTTCTTTTATAATGGAACATGAACATGTCATATCCCCTTTCTGATGTAATGATATCACTGAGATTACTCTATTTATCCTCTAATATCTTAACATTGGGGTTTAATTGTATAGTTCTCCATGACCTAGGTCCCACACCAAGCATTTGATTAGGAGATCTTGGTGTGCCTTCCTTTTCTTTGTGTCTCCTTCCACCTCTTGCCATCGTTCACTTTTTTCTGGTTCATTATTTTCCTCTCTTTTGTATTTCATAATTTTGGATATCTTATCTTCCTTCTTCTGTCTCTTTGTTTTTTATTTCTTAGGATTATTTTCTATTTTAAGTTATTGCTTTATAGAAAAAAACATAATACTTATTTTTTCCACAACTTATGAAACTTTTGAGAGGAAGATTTTGTGTGCTTACTTCGATAAAAATCCAAAGTGATCCTGCAGATTTCCTATCAAATTGTAGTACTCCTTTGATCGTGTAATCTGCTTCCAATCAAGCTCTAGTGATCAATTATTAATTCCTTTGTGTTCTTATTCTTTCAGTCTATTCATGTAAATTTTCCTTTATTCCACCATTAATACCAACAACGATCATTAATGCTTCAAAATTTCAAATATTGTGCCGATCTGACAGGTTTCATCGGTAAGAGGGGATAACTCTCTCTCCAATTTAGTTTTCCTTTTTGGCACTTCTCTTGATAGCACTATCAATGTTCCTATTTCTTTATTGCTGAGACCTTAAGGATGTCCTTTCGATCCTAAATATCTCCTTGGTATTAATTTTCATTGTTGTAATAAATCAGCAAGACTCGGGGATTATTCCACCAAAATCATATGTCCTCCCAGTGAGCTTTATTTCATGTTTTATTTTTTCAGAGAGACAAATAAGAATCCTCCTGTTGATATAGATTTTTATTTCATTGTCACGACTTATGCTATTTACAACTCATGAGAAACGTTTTCCTGATTTTATATGTCATGTAGATGAGCCTTCTTTTTGTCAACAGACAAGTTCATTTTATCCCTTCACTCTATTGGGTAGACTTTTAGGCCATTCCTTTGATATATAAATCTTTTGGTGAAATTCAAATTATATTAGAGTGACTTGTATACTCAGGGAGACACAAGAGTAGTCCCTCTGAACTAATATCTCCTCCTTATGGAAACTACCCGCTTTTACTCTTTCTCTTTCATTTCTATGGCATATGTTATCACTATCATATAGAAAAAGTTCATTCGAAATTGGGTGCCCTGATGATTTTGATCTCCATGTTTACTCTCTAACAATTCTGAAAGGAATTTTTGAAACTCATTCCGATGACAACTTGATATTATCATTATCGATGTGACTCATATGATCATTGTGTCATGAGAGAAGTCCCTTTGAAGTTAACACTCTCTCTGATTAGTGTTATTTCCATATTGAACTTTCAATACTCCTGGTGATCTTAGCTTTCTTCCTTCCATCGACAAGACTTAGACTATCAAATGCAATATCAGGTTTGTCTATCCAATATCATCAACTTGTTCATTGGAAGGACTTGGTAGATCCCTTACTGATGTGCTTTCATTTGTTTCCAATGTTCCATTAGCAACACTTATGAATAGTCACTCTGACCTGTAATGTCCCTCTCATGAACCCTTTTTCTCTTGTGCTTTCTTCTGCTGGGGAGAAAATGATATGGTCTTGTCGATGGACTATCATATCTTTTCATCTCCCTCTCATTAAGTAGAATGTTTAAATAATTGCTCCTAACAAAGGCTGACCGATGAGACACCAAAAAAAATTCACAACAAAAACCCACTAAACCTGAAAGAACCTTATCACAGACAACTTTAGACATGCTCAGACTTGATGTCAATTAGCTAAATGGTGTGAGTATTGTGACAACAACAACATTGCCCATCAAGTTGCATTTAGACTTGAACTCTTTAGATACCAATATGTTTGAACCCCAAAAGAGTCCCTTTAAGATATGTTATTCATCTTTTTTATTTGTTCTACAACTTATTAGATAAACTACAAATTGTGGAATTATAAAAGTGCAAAAATGTGTTGTATCCTTATGTTGAAACTTTGTAATTTTATCATAAAGATTTTTATCAAAATTTTAATTGCGTTCAAAAGGTTATTAGGTTGATAGGAAGTTACAATTCAATTTGGATAAACTTGTGATACTTTCAGGTGACTAAACTTGATTTTAGATCGCTTGTAAATGCGACTAATAAATGATGATTTTTGGCTTGATAGGTAATTTGACAACTCAAAATGATTGAGAATATTTATCAACAAGACTTAACAAAGTAGACATTAATGTTTTGAACTCAATCAAGACAAGATGATAAAGAACTTCACAAATGAGTTGGAATATCAACATAATTATGAGAAAATGATTCAATGACACATGTCGATGAGAGCGTAATTTTAAAAAAATGTTTTCAGGGTAAAAAAATGAGGATATCAAATTTCACTAATATAATTACACTTAGATATCAAATTGCACTAATATAATTACACTTATACTTACACTTTTTGAGTATTTGTTCAATGATAGATACCATTTTTGCATAGAGGCTGTAAGGTAAAAGAAAAAAATATTGTCCAGAGAAAATTAAGGGTAACAATCAAATAAAAAAACACCCATAAAACCTCAATGGAAACATAGGGTGGTGTTTTAGCCACTTGTGACAACATATCATCAACTCACCTTAACATAAGAGTATTCCCTACTACTATACCTTTATTAACAATATCTTATTATTACCTTTTCTAGCTATATCTCATTAGTTTTTATTATTTGCTTTGAACTCACTTTTAATTATTTATAAATTTATAATTTATTTTCTTATTTTATTTTCACTTTATCAATAACCATTTTTGTTATTGACTTTTTAAACAACTTTATTTTTACCGTGTTACTATTTGTTTTTTACAACTATCTTAAAAAGTTAATCAACATCTCTATTTTTTTGGTTTCAACAATTTCTTGGCTAAGGCGTTGGAATTGCATGCTATATTTATTGAGCTATTCTTGTAATCTAAATATTTTTTTTTTCTCATCCTAATGATATATACTACAATATGATATGAAATATTCGTAATAATTAGATATAGATACATTTTCTCAAAAGAGTTATGCTCAACCCTTTTTAGTTTTAAGCAAACTGAAAGAACGAAGAAATCATAGGGAGCCATTTGGACCGATCAGTCAATCCAATCATATATCATACCATAGAGAGCCATTTATTGTATTGTACACATTAAACGACTAAGTGAGCGTGTGTGCCATCACTAATTTTGCCATGTCCTACAACAGGCTATGATCGATGATAGTTGATTTTGTGTGCTACCAAGGATCAATAAATTTTCATAATTACTAGAGTTTTAAAACCACTTGAAAACATCTTGGATATTATGTTTAAAAATAAATTAAAATTCAAGAATATAAAATGTATAGACATAAAATATAAGTTTATACTTAATCCATTTATAGAAGAAATGTTAGCCACAGATTTTAAGGTTGTTTGTACATATGACCTCACAAGGCTCATTATTCACATGTAGAGGGATGATGCCTTTGATAAAAAGATTTGTCAAAAAGAATGAAATGAACAAATGGAAAATATCAAAAATGAAATTTACATACTTATGAAAAAAATACATTCACATTTGTAAGTAAAAATTTCACTGTTTTAAAATTGACTTTTTTTAATAATAAAATTAGGTGAATGACTCAAAAGTCAAATTCAAATGAAATATAAACACTTTAACTTATCTTTTTTTATAATGAATATGCATAAAAATTTGTAAGTTTTCTCATAATAGATACATTTACTATTTGTAGATCTAAGAGTTTCCACTTGTCTCTCTAGAATGGGAATCTTTTTGATATAATTTGATGAATAACTTAAAATATATGTTATAAAATAATATATATATTTGTAAGTATATAAAAATATGTTTATAACTGAATATATTAATTTTAAAACTATAACAATCCATTAAAAAATTACATATTTAGAAATTAGAATACTTTATGTATGTGTTTCAATTATGTGGAATTTTTTGTGAATTAAAACATGTTGCTTTTTATGTAGGAAGACCGTTGATTCCAACATATTTTTGAAACATGTACATTTTTATATTCATGTGCATCTCTAACCCTTAGGCTCAAAAGTTCAAACCACATTCGTGCTTTAGGTCATTCCTTTATATTTTCAATATGAATTAATATAAATGCATTACATTTTTTTTACACATTTTCAAATAACACATGCATATGCTATATAAGTTTCAATTCTTAAAATGTCATTTTATAGGAATGCACATGGTAATTTGTGTATGAATTTTGACTTGGTAATCATAAAGCTTGATTGATATGTAATGGACGCATTGCTGAATAATACATGGATGATGGATGCTTTTGGAGGCTGAGTTTTCCCTCATGAGGGTTTTCACATCATATATTTTGTCACATTTTGTAGGTATGTTGTCTATTCTTTTGCATGTGGATTCTAAGTGTTTATTTGTATAAGATCTATTATAGGTCATGTCTAACATTCTATAAAGTTGGCAGCAAGTTTCCTTAAAAGTGGTATCAGAGCTATGGTTGCGGTGTTAGAACCCTCGGTGTGAATCCATGAATGTATGAAAGAATGAAATACATGAAAAGATAAATATATTTTTTTGGTTTTTTATTGCACATTAGAAGGTTTTGTGTTTGTTGTTATGATGATTTGTTTGCAGATTTTCGTCATGAAAAATTATTGGTCAAATGGGTATTTTGGATGTTCATTTAAAAGAGGGTTTTTTGAGAGAGTTTGAAAAATGTCTTCTTATGAAGAAATAGGTTTCAACGTTAGATCCAGGTTAGCCTTTTGATGAATTTTGATTATAAGTTTTCCCTATTTTGCTTGTTGTTGAGGAAAATCTAATTTTTTTTTATAGATGGTTGTAACAAGGGTCAAATTTGCATAGACAAAATCTGAAGAGAAAATTAAAAAATAAATTCTCATTGGCTTTAAAATCCTTGCAAAATGAAAAATAAAAATAAAATAAATTATATGGGAGGCGGTGTCCACAGACCCCGTACCCACCCCTGTGACAAACCTGCACCACGGTCCTCCCAACCACATTTTCTTACCGTCATTTTAAAAAGGGCATTTCAAAGAAAAGACTTAAATCCTTTGAATTTATATAGTGGTGATACTAATTCTGAGAAGCTTAAAAAGGAGAGTTGACATTTATATTACATAAAGAATTAATGCATTAAAACTTTGAACCATCCACCTTTGACTTTATATGACTACCTTTTCATTAAGAACCAAATTATTATGTGGTGGTCAAGTCTTTTTGAGAAAATTTTGAAATTCTTGAAAAATTAATTAAAAAAAAAGAAATATAAAGTGGGACCTGTCATGAAGATGTTTATATGGGTAAATTAGTTCTTTTTTAAAATGAGCATAATTTTAACTCGGGATGTTGAATTTCAGACTTCTTATACTTGTTGGAAAGATGAGTATGAGAACTTTAGATTTTTACATGTTTGGTTCAGTGATTTTGTTGTTTTGACATGTTTTTTGACCGTACAAGTCAGTTTTTCTCTTTTTAATAGTTATGGTCATATCTTTTACACACATAATCAAATTTTTGATTTCGAATAGGTGTTGGAGAGCATGTTCAATGTACTTTTTTTGGTGCTATAATTTGATTAGGTTTATGAGAATGAAAAGTTGTGTACTTGTTTATTCACTTGTTGGTGCCTGAGATTTGAGGTGTGAGTGTGAGCACATTCAGATGACTCAAGGGACGATACCTTGAGAGAGTACATGTTTTTATGAGATATTTATGATGCTACAACTAATTATCAGATTTAATGCTTCCTAATATAGGGTTACAGGCGTTTTCAGAGTTTGGACTTTGATGGTGACAAGTACACATGTTGTCTTCAGTTTGAGGACATTGTTGGACATGATGATTTGGGACTTGGAGTCTTATGTGGGTGATCATTGAGTGTAGGTACAATGATGATGATGATTATGATATCATGGGTATTTAGGTACATGTTTTGCATTGATACAACATAATCATGTTGGTGGTGATTTGGTTTGATATTAGTAGGTTGTTGTTTATCTCCGTGATGCTTATTTGGTTCCTTTAATATGGTACATGATTGTGGATATGTTTGGTGAATCATATCAGATGTTTATTTGGTGTTTGAGTCATGTTCCTCAAGAATATTCTCTTTGATATCTTAGTTGAAGTTTACTAATATGATGATGAGTTTGTATGTTTAGTGTTTGAACTACGAGTTCTGTGGTTGTATGGGTTGATCATATATTTAGTTGCAGTGGGATGAATAAGATGTGGAATTTCTATATCTACTAGTTTTGATAGTGGTTATACAGAGTTTGTTAGTTGTCCTTGTTTGTGGTCATTTTGCATTAGTATGTTTCATTTTGAGATGAGAGGATGGATGATGTTTATAGTATCTGGATAGTTGATGTTGGGACTTGTAGCATGTGGTTTATCACGATGTCATGATAGCTTGGTTATTTATTGGTTGCACATTTAGTGGGAGCTTATGAAAATGATGTATTGGTGGTGTAGTATTGATTCCTATTGGTATTTGTTCGTGGTTGTATGTATGTTTTTGGTTTATAGATCTTGGTCTCACTTGATGTTACTAATATATTAGTTGTATGTGTGTAGACCTAGAGGATCTTCATATAGGAGATGGTTGTCACGATGCCATGTGTGACTCGATGCCATAATTTAGTGAGAGTTGTTGTAAGTGATGTGGATTCACCATTGGATGGTGGATGATTTTCTTTAGTGTTTCAGATATTAGAGGATGCCTTAGATCCCATCGTTGCAGAAGGGTCTTTCACATTTGTTGGTTCACTAGTTGGAGATGATATCTTCATGTGATTGGAGATGTTGACATATTGAGGACTCAAGGGGTCCTTGGTAGAGATGTGGTTTAGGATTTTATTTGATGTTATCATGGTTGCTATTATGTCATGGTTTTCTCTTGATTACTGGTTTAGAGTTATGGTATCATATAATTATTTGATATGTTCATATGGAGCATGCTATCTCTTTGAATGAGATGGTTAGATCATGTTGCCATGTTTATGTTCCTGGTTCCATGGTTGGATCTTTGACATTGATCTTTATTTAATTTTTTTCTATTTAGTACATTGATCATTTACTTGATACTTCATGATAACGTTGTGTTGGATTTGTAGTTTGGCACAGATTGATTGGTTACATGTACTCATGGCTACTTGGAGACTTAGGTGATGCTGATATTTTTTTGTGATTAGAGACGTGTGTTGGGACAATTTATATTTTTAGTAGGAAGACCAAGGACCATTCACTTGGTATGTACTTGAGAGGAGAGTGTTCTTATATTATTCTTGGAGACTTGGATATCTTGATGATAATTATCATTCCCCACTCTTAGTCTGCTCGACGGTTTACTACGTGAGAGGTATTTCCCATTGTTCCTTTCAAGTGCATTGTGTTTATGATTATCTTTCATAGATATGGCTCTTGAGCTATGATGTGAGCTAGTTCTAGAGGGTTAATTTGAGAGATGGTTTGGCACTAGTTATCTCCTTGTGCATATGTTTTTATAATGATATTATTATGGTTGAGTTTGGGATATGGTTTATTGGGAATATTCCTTGGATTGGGAATGGTATGAGTTTGATCTTCTTGCGACATGCTTACATCGATGTTGGTTATATGGTGTATATGTTTA
Source organism: Thuja plicata (assembly GCA_018584345.1). Lineage (NCBI taxonomy): Eukaryota > Viridiplantae > Streptophyta > Pinopsida > Cupressales > Cupressaceae > Thuja > Thuja plicata. The sequence goes on along the minus strand of MU226568.1, from coordinate 1,348,621 downwards.
TTTAGCCTAAAGAGGATGAATTTGTAATGGGTTTTGTTTTGGCTTCTTTATTGGAGTTCTATGGAGGAGATCATACTTGACACAGTTAGTATTTAGAGGTATGTGTAGAAGGACATGATACAAGTTTGATTTATAGTGTTTCTCTCTTTAGTCTTGATTATCTTCCTAGATGTTCAGTTTGACTTACATTGGATTTGGGATTGGTTGGACTTTGTGATCACTTGTTTGTGTTCATGTATGTCATGTGGGATATGACATGATGGTTCCTTTATCTCTTTGATTTATTAGTTATAGAGAACTAGGGAGAGAATTAGAGACTTGTTATGAGATTTGTGCCATATTAAAAATCCTTACCTCCCATGTTGAAGATACATGTGCGCATGGAGTGGAATGAATGTGACGTGGTGTACTCGCGCCACTTGCTGCACCCTATAATGCATATTATTCATACATCAATTTAAATTTTTCTATAAATAAAAATTTATTTATATTTATAAGATTTAAGTGATTAATAAATAACATGTTATAAACAAAAATAATCACACTTACATCTACTCTCCACTGGAAAACACCATGGTCATTAGTGAGGGCCACATTCTCTATAGTGGAAGCATGAAATCTACTCCCATAATGTGTACACAAATGGGATGTGGAACCATCCTCATTGGCGTCAGTATCTACCCTAGAACATATATTCTGGGAGCTGGCACACATATGATCAATGGGTTGGGCTGAGCCAAATTGTGCATCTAACGATTAGGCAGGTGGCACACATGCTAATCCACTCTCTCATCCAAGATGTTGCACTATCTGCGTGTCATGCTAAACAATGACATCATTAAAGGACGTAGCCTCCTAAAGAGTCTGTAACTCCATAGATTCCTTCAGGGCTACTGGGACCGTGATTTGAACCATGGGTTTAGCATCTAGAGAAATTATATGTTGGGGGTCTACCACCCTCTAAGCACCTAATATATCCTATGTAGAGCCTCTTCCTCTACCCTAGAACTCTTGCATGTCAAATTAGTTCGACTTCAAGCTGAGGATAAACTCATAATATAAATTTCTCAAAAAATATAGAGGCAATTGTTACAAGGTGGTTGGTCAAAGACCATATACCACCTATCCCAAAAAGTATTTTTCATCCCAACATGGTTACACCAATGTATAGGAAAGCTCTTCAAATCATGAGCTAAGGTCTCATTAGTTTTAGGTTCAGTGAAAAGATCACATATATCATCTTTACTTGTGGATTTTCTTTTCACCTCATCATATGAAAACTCACTAGAATAGAATGCACAACATCTATTCTTATATGTGCCACATTTAGTGACATGTCTAGATACCTCCCTAGCACTATTGGCCATTGATTCTAGGGCTTTAGAAAGGGATGAATGAAGCTCATGATCAAAGGACCTCAACCTATTCACTATCTAAGAAATTTGAGTAGTATTTTGTGATAGGTGATTTAGAACATCATCATATGTGGAAGGTACAAGTTCTACTAGAGGAGGTAGAGAGTTTTGGGGTGGTGGTTGTTGTTGTTTAGGAGTAGCATTTTGAGGGTTTTCTTGTTCTTGAGGGGAAAGGTTTTGAGGGATTGGTTGTGGTTGTTGTTCAAGAATAAGTTGTTGTTGTCTATTTTGTCGTCGGGCCACAGTTTGAGATCCTAGCATAAAATTAATTTAAAAAAAAACTAAAATTATTAAAAAAATCCCTATTTCAATTCAATTTCAAACAAAAGCAATAAAATAAATAAATTTATTACCTCTTCGATGACACAACATTGTCAAAAATTGGGAAAATACAAATCTCTATGGAACACGATTAGGTTTTGAGATATTTTCTCTCTAAACGTTGTTGAGATGTCATTTTGGTCACAGGAAAATGAGTTTGGCCATGGGAAAAAAGTAATTTTAAGTTTTACAAAACCCCATCGGGTTTTTTAAAACTAAAAGTTGCTTTTATTTCTTCAAAACCTAGCTGAGTTTTAAAGAAGTTAGGCTCGATATTCACCAAGCCATAACCCGATCGAGTTATTTCAAAATTTTATTAGTGATTTTGTATTTTTTTCATGGGGTGGCCACTATTTTGCACAACTTCATGCATTCACCCTAGTCATGATTGATCCTGTGGACATCAATGAATCTATTCTTGACCCTATTCCTTCTGTGGTAACAAAAGAAGATAATAAAATGATAATGTTTGCTTTCTCTCTGCAAGAATTAAAGGAGGTTGTTTTTATGATGACTCCTGAGAAACCTCCAAGTCAAGATAGATTTACAACCTTGTTTTTTAGAAGTGTTGGGACTTTAATGGGCATGATGTGCTTCTCGCACTTGAAGAATCCAAAAGAAATAGAACTATCCTTAAGGGATTAAATTCCACCCTAATAGCTATTATTCCAAAAGTGGGAAATCCCAGATTCTTGTATGAATTCTGTCCTATTGCATTATGTAATACAATACCAGATTTTTATCTATGAGATTGGCTCACATCATTCTAAAGATTATATCTAATGAATAGTGGGGATTTGATCCTGGTAAGGAAACCTCTTATGGGGCAATAGTGGCCCATGAGATCCTTCATTGTATACAAGACCTGAAGATCCCATGTATGATGCTAAAACTAGATATGATGAAAGCTTATGACTATGTCAATTGGGAGTTTTTGTTTGTTGTCATGAGAAAAAATAGATTTGGGGAGAAATGGATTAAATGGATACATACTTGTGTATCTACAACCAGGTTTTCAGTGTTGATAAATGGTTCCCCATGTGGCTTCTTCTCCTGTTCTAGAGGTATTCGACAAGGGGATCCATTTTCTCCATTTCTTTTCATAATCATGGTGGAAGGGTTCATCTAGTACATTATAGCTCCTAGATCTGCTAATGTTTGGAAGAAATTTTAATCCCCTTTGTGCAGGAGGCTCATACACACTATTTGTTTGCAGATGTCACCCTTTTTGGGACAAGCTACCTTGGCAAAGGCCAAATCTATACAGAAAATTATAGCTAATTACTCCAAATCTTCGGGTCAAAGTGTCTACATTGATAAATCATTTTTTTTAAATAAATGTCCCCCCTTTAATTCAAAATAGATTATCTGATTTTTTTGGATTTCAAGTAGGATATTTTCCTTGCAAATACCTTAGCATTCCTTTTTTTGCTAGTTCAGAAAAGAAATTTTTTTGGGAAAAGATCAAATCCTCTATCTCTGTATGAATTTTTTCTTAGAGGAATAAGTGGTTGACATTATTTGGTAAGATATTAATGATCAAATCAGTTCTAAATGTTATTCCTATCTACCTTATGTCAGTTATAAAAGCTCCAAAATTTATTAGGGGTTTAGAGCTTCAAAATTTATCTCTAGGGTGGTAAGTTAGTTTGGAAGTTATACACAAATCCATCTTCCAAGTGGGATAAAATAATGAATGCAAAATACCTTCATAATGGTTCTAGGGAAAGAATCTTCATGGTCTATTCCCTTCCTAAGGGCTCTACAATTTGGAATTTCATGGCCAAATGCAGAATTGTTATTCTTCCCCACTTATCTTGGTTTGATCATAATGGGTGTAAGGATAGATTTTGGGATGAGGGCTGGAATGGTCATCCTAATTCTTTGACTAGTTCTAGAGATTGTCTTGAAATGATGGATATCCTTATTCCTGCTTGAGGTATCTATGTGGCTGATTACTTTTATGTTGATTCTTCGGGTCCTTTCCCGATTGCCAGATGGAGTATATACCAGTATCTTAAAATATTAAACAAGATTTTTTAGATGAATTGGATAAGCGACCTTTGATTTATTCTAATATAGATGATGAATTGATATGGACTAAGACTGATTTTGGAGTGTGAAAGATGGGTATAACTTACTTATTTCCTCCCAATCTAAAAAATCATGACCATATAGGGTATTCTGGTCATCTTCTTGTATCCCCAAAGTTGATGCCTTTTCCTGTCTTGGTGTTCAAGTCAAAATCCTTATAGGTATGAGGTTGAACAGACTTGGGATTACTGCAATTTTTCCTTGTGTATTTTGTGGTCATTTCATTAGATCTTGTGATCATCAAATACTACTATTCCCTTTTGCAACTGAGTGCTAGTATTGGTTGTATGGTATGATGGGTTGGTCCTCTGCCCTATGTGCTAACTTGAAATCACATTTTAAAGGATGACCTTTCTTATACTCCTCTTTTTTTCTTCTTCTTGCATGTGGATAATTGCTCCTCTAGTCCTTATTTGGAGCATTTGGTTGGAAAGAATCATATGATTAAAAAGAATCCTTCTTCTTTGCTTGAGGTTTTTTTTCAGGGTGGAAAAGTCCATTTTGGAGGTGGCTCTCTCTTATATACACAAGAATTCAAACCATTTGAGCAATTTATCTCCATGAGACAATGAAATAAAAAAAGTGGAAATCACTTTCCATTCTCCCCATTTGGGGTTCTATACCTTCCAATATAAAATGGAAGGAAGCTCAGAAGCAGACAATATGCCTACCCCACCTAAATAATCTTTTTAACTCAATTATGATGGTGCCTCTAGGGGTAATCCTGGTAAATCTGGTGTGGGAGTGGTTATCACTGACTCAAATGCTAAAGTTATTAAAGATACCTGTAAGTCCATTAAGGATGGTACAAATAATAATGCTTAATTGGAAGCTTTATCCTTTGGAGTTGAATTGGCCATTTCTTTACAAATCAAGGATATTATCCTTGAAGGGGAATCAATGTTTACTTTTTATGCATTATCAAAAAAATCTTGTCATGTTTGGCAATACCACTACATACTGGATATGATAATCAAGCAACTTCAATTGTTTAGCTCATATGAAGTTTCACATTGTTTTCAGGAGGCAAATGTTGTTGTTGACTTTCTAGAAAATAAAGCTATTAATGATCAATCCTCACTCACAGAGGTTTTTGAGAAGGACCTTCCCCCATTGGCCTAGTTGGATTTTGAATAGGTGTTCTTTCCACCCACCAATCCCCTATTTGATACTTGGTTATTAGTGTGTTTATCTGGTTTTATCCCTCTGGTAATTTTATCTTGGTTATGGGGACTTTGGTTTACCATCTCAATCTTAAGGAGGTGTTGTGGCTTCCTTATTAATGCCCACCATTAATATGCTGACTATTTTAATATATGTTAGAATATCCTCCAAGTGGAGGGTTGGGGTTGATATGGATTCCACTTCACCTGCTCTTGGATTGTGTTGGTATGCCTTTGTTTCCTCTAATTTTATTTTTGAGGGGATGCCTATAATTCTTTGATTCTCATTGGGAAACTTCTTGTTTATTGTCATTTATACTAGGGATGCTTTCTTATTACTGTGCTTATCTGGTATTATCCCTCTCTTAATCTTGGCCATGATATGGGGACTTGGGCTTACCCTCTCAAACTTAAGGTGGTATTGTGGCTTCCTTATTCAACTCTTGTCATGCATATTTTGGTTATTATTGATATAAACTCCATGTGGATTGTGGGGGTTGGCATGGTTTCCACATTTCCTTCTTTTAGAACGAGTTGGTAAGCTCTTGTTTCCCTTTATTTCTTTTTTAGGGTATGAAAAAATTTCTTCAATTCTCATTCGGATATGTGGTATTTGATTTAGATATGTATCAATCTTACACAAGTTTTAGGAAAATTGTTATAATATATGTTATGTTATAGGAGGGTAAGTGCATAAAGATGCTGAACAGAAAAGTGGCCACCCACCCCCCCCCCCCAAAAAAAATAAAAAATAAAATAAAATAAAATAAATCTTTGTAACGTGATCGGGTTATTTAAAATTTAAAATAACCCGATTGGGTTATAGCTTGGTGAATCTCGAGCCTAAGTTCTTCAAAACCCGTTCGTGTTTTGAAGAACTAAAAGTTCTTCAAAACACGAGCGGGTTTTGAAGAACTTAAAATGTGCATCAAATTCATAGTCTTATAGAACTCGTATGCATTTTGCTTATCTAAAAATGTTATTTCTCCCTACAACAAATCCTAAACTACATTTATGATTTAAGTGAGGTTAGATTAGTAAGATAGGAGAGGGGGAGAGTGAAAGAGGGATATTAGGAAATGGAATAGACAAAGAGAGAGAGAGAGAGAGAGAGAGAGAGAGCGTTCTGAATGAGGAGAGACATATATATACATCTGCGTAGTGTATGATAAGTTTACAAGCATATGTTTTGATTTATGCAAAACACGTACAAGTTCTATAGAACT
>MU226568.1:1306357-1333862 GCA_018584345.1 Thuja plicata | reverse complement strand
AATTCAAGTTTTCTGAAGACTTTGTGCTTCAGGGAATCAGGATTACTATAGAAACTAGTGGCTAATACACTCCAAGGACTGAAGACTTTGAGCTTCAGTATTGGACAATAGATTAGATTACTTATTCGAGGTGAGGACATGAGACTTTGAGCTCATTGTATCACCTCGTCTTTAGATAAATCAACTGTTGCCTCGTTTGATTGTTCTTATATCAATCATCGAGTCACCGGTATTACTGTTGCAAGGCGAACTGTATGTGCTACAGTTCAGCTCTACTTGAAGCCACCTGCGGTAAGAAGGGAGCCTCCCCTATTGCTGAGAGGAGAGAGAAATCTCACATACTGCTGCCTAAAACACACGTTTTGCAAGTTGTAGTCTTAGTGACTTGCAAAATATTTAGCCAACATTCATGTTAATGCAATTGAAGATAAATTGAGAAGAACATAATTCAGATTTTTCTAGTGTGACAAATCTACTAATTGCTATCTCATTTGAACGAGAAATTTATGCTTTTCAATGCAATTTTTTGCTTCTTTAGTTGTGTTCTTTCATTTGATGTAATGTTTGGCATTCATTTTATTCAATTTAACTTTCTAAATCTGATGAAAGCATTCATGTTTCTTGTTGATTTGCGCATGTAAATGGTAATCAATGTTGATGTCGAATGTGTTTTGCAAGTTTTTACCTCTGAATTTGGTCTTCGTTAATATATAAAATTGCTAATTTACATGATTAATGTATGAATGATCTGTATGATCTTTGGATTTAGTCGATCTTGTTGGATCAAATGGATGTTAAATATTCATCATTCTCTTGCATCACCTTTTCCCTTTTGTTCTTTCTTTCTCTTCCGTTAGTTTATATTTTGTTAAATTCTTCAATTTTACAATTAACCAAAAGCTCAAGCTAACAAGCCCCTTTTGTAGGTACAACTACGTTAATCACTGAGTTGCCCAATGTCATGGCCCAACATCAGAGACCTTGGAGTTACCAATATCTTGAGATTAATCACTTTTTAGGATAAGTGGTATGCACATTCATGTTCTACCTACCTATTGGTGAGCGTGCAAAACACCCATCAATAAGAGCCTATGGTAGGACAAGTGAAACCATCATGCACCTTGATAAAAAAAAAATAATATTTCACAAGTATCTTCATACAATTCATGCTTGTAAAGATATTCTTGTAATCACATTCAACGTACATACTATGTCCATAAGAACTCCTTGTGAGAGTTTGTTATTGATACTAGTAGTAATGTATAATGGACCATCAGGTGCATTTTTGGGTATATCACTTGAGGTAAAGGTGGTATTAGTCACATTTAGTTAATTGATTCAAGATAAAGGTTTTGACGTATCTACGAGATGGACAGGGAGAAAATTCATCAATTTTTTGTTAATTGATTCAAGCATAATGATACGTAAGGACTCATATTAAGGGTTCAAGTTACAATAAATTGTTTAGAAGAAAAATGAGCTACAATAGAGGGTATTGTGGCTACAATTTCAGTGTCAATATTATTGGAAGAATGGTTGTTGTTTATCTTGATGAAGGTTTTTTTTTGTTAACTTTTTGGTAACTTTGATGAGCGTCTACAAACTTGAATAATTGTCATCTTGACTAGCCTAAAGCTTATACTCATGAAATGTTGTGCCAAGTGTGCGAAAGATGGGTATATCAAAATAAAATTCATTTTTCTAATATGAAATTGCAAATTATCAATAAAAAAACCTTTGAATATTAACATTAGGAAGTGGATATGAAATTTGTTAATACAAATGTTTATATCTACAAATAAAATCAATCAATTTTTCGTCTAAAACTTGTTTGTAATACAATAAATCATTCAATGTAACTTGTGGCCTAATGTTGTTTTGAAAATGATGTGATAATTGAGTGGGTGGAAGAGCATCCGAGCTAGTAGCATCGAAGGAAACATCCATGTTAGTAACAACTATTAATTAATCAACAATACCAGGTGCAGTAGGATAGGCAAAGGTTGCAAGTGAAAAGGGAGGGATTCTATCTGTGGATAAAGCACTCACCTTTTTATTTTTACATTACACACCTAGAGCAATGATCTTGATGGGATTTAGTGATGTACTAATTTTCTGCTCTATGGCCTTATTACGCATGAAATGTTGAAAAGTAACTATTGAATTACTATGCAAGGAGCAAAAATATTCCAAAGAAGTTTCTTTTAAGGATCTAGGGAAAAGATTTGTAAGAAGTTTTTGTTTCAAAACAGACTCATTACATAAGGCAATAAATTGTTTCATGAGTGTGGGGACCACCTTTTGCATTTTGTTTCTCAAATGAGGTGCCTTAATATTTCTTGGGAGTTGGGTTTGAAGGATGTTAATAGAAAGATAGCTACTTGTGGTTTATGAAGGGATAGTGGATTGGGATTGGGTTATATTTGCCATTTTTGTTGTAAGGACGAGTTAGTTTACAACAAATGATTAATAAAAGCATCAATGGGTGAATTGGTTTGTGAGAAGTTGTATTGTGATGGAGAATTTGAAGGTATAATATGGTAAGTAGGTGGAACATTGTGGTAAGTCCTAGTGGAGGAGATGGTTGATGTATGTTTTGAGAAATAAAAGGGAGATTGGTTGAAGATGGAACATAAACATAGTGATTGATAGGATTATAGTCATTACTATCATATTAATGATATCAAATTTCCACAATCCATAAAGATTATTTGAGATTTCTTTGGGTAGATTGTGTTGGAATTTTTTTCATCAATATTTCAGATCACACATTGTGATCCATCATTAGGTTGATAGAAGAGAGCATAAGGAATAAAAGTGATTCATCATCAGGCTGATACAAGAGAACATAAGGAACTTTTGTTCCTTATGCTCTCTTGTATCATCCTGATGATGGATCACAGAGTGTGATCTGAAACATTGATGAAAAAAACTCCAACACAATCTACCTAGAAGAAATCTCAAATAAATTGCTATCATAGATAACATTAACATTTTGTGTAGTAGTAGCCATGATAGAAGATGTGTATGTAAAAACATTAGGTATTGTTGTAGGAATTGGTAATACCGACTTTTGTTGAAGGATAAAAATATCCAATAACTTTCATATAACTATCTAAATTCATAGTGTTCTCATCCACCATTTGAGCTATGACATGCAGAGAATCCACACCATGTTCATCACCTTGTATGAACTTCCTTAGATTCTTAATCAAGAGGACTGTCTCTCTAGCCATGTGGTCTTGACTCACAAATTGTTGAAGACATTCCAATTGCTTATCATTATTCAATTTCATCATTATAAACTTGTATTGAAGGGTCATCCTCATCATTTGAAGAATAAGGGGAAGATTTTTCAATAATGTTAGGAAAGATAAGTGCTTGATTAAGAGAGGATGAGTCTCCCAAGCTCTCAAGTGAGAATAATTTAACACTCAAGTCAAGCTCAACATCATTAGCATTTAAACAAAGAAAGAACGAATATTTTTTCTTAGGAAACAAAGAAAGAAAGCTTGACACAAAGGTAGAAGAATTAGTTTATGGGTTACAATTCCTTTAATTAATTAAGAAAATGCTTAAACTATGTGATATAGCAATGATATGATCAATTGAGTACCTAGTTAAGCCATATGAGCTAAAAAAATGATAATTAATCAATGAATGCAAGCACATAAAAGAAGAATTTCATAAATTAATGACTCTAAATTAAAAAAAATGATTTGATTAAACTTAGATCTAAGCATCCTAAACTAAAACAATGTAAGCCACACCAGGTTCACCAAAATGAGATTTTGTGGAAATGGGTCCTTAACCTATAAATTCACCATTTCCAATGTTTTTTATTATCATTTCATTAGGAAGACAACAAATTAGGCTCAAGTTCAATTGTTTAGGAGAGATAAGAACTTTGATTAATTGTTCCGATTTTTATGTGATTTGATATGATATGATTGGATATGATATAAATTATAAAGATGCAAGAACTAGGTAAAACGATATAAGTATGACAAGATTCAATATAACTAGACATATACAAATCATAAAGCTCAAACAAAACCATAGATCTAGTAATAGGATACTAAAATTCAAAGCTCAAAGTATCGATCAATTGTGCTAGGTACCTTAGACCTAAAGGCCCTTTCATCAAAACTAAAACTTTGAATTTGGATGAGGACACTCTATAGATGATTCCTTCCTGAATTCATCCATAAACTATAGGTCAAGTGTGTATATCAACATGGACCTAGGGTTATCACAAGTTCAAATGTTGCATATTTGTCTCTCTGACTGCTCTATGCAATTCCACAACTTTTAGCCATCAAATTTGTAACTTCACCCATAGAGGAAGGATAATGTTGTGCTTTATAGGTGCTTACCTAAGTCAAACCCCATGTTGGTGTTTCCACCTCAGCTATAACAATGTTGGATGAAAGAGAGCTAATCCATGCTAGGGCAGAGGATGAAAACCTTAAAGGAAATGCTCAATTGAAAAATGATACCTTTGATACAAAATTCCTTTCCTCGAAGACTCACATAAAGCTTGCTTTTGCTTGATAGGTGTTAATGTCTTCCTTCATCATAGAGGAACACAAAACTAATCATAATAGGTGAACTTGAATTCTTGAATGTCTATTGCAGACTTATCCTCAATTTGCCTTATCTATCCTTGATTGAATGCTCAATTGGAGTAAATTTGGACTAAATGTGATTTCAATATGATTTTCAAATAAGGGAGGCAGTTGTATTTATACACAACCCACACCTTTTCTATTTTGATTTCTCAAGAAGGATGACATAGGGGAACAATTTTTGGCTATTTATATTCTTGGACATTTAAAATTCAAACTTTGGGGCCAAAATGGTTGGACTAGAGGTGCTACATGTTATAGTCTAGGAGATATGTGGTGCTAGACATCGTAGTCCTGACATTTTGGATTGAAATAAAGGTGGGTGAGTAGAATACTTGTTGAGCTTCCATAAGTGACCATGAGTTGAGCACAATCAAGCATGAATCATGTGCATGAGGGATAACCACTAAAGTGAGCCCTTTCTTTAGTACTATGACCTATACTAATAGTTTTGAAAAAGTATAAGATATAATAGAAATACTTTCACCAAGACATTAGAGAGACAAGACAACATCAATCCACTAGGACTTAGGATCTCATTAATATAAAATATCAAGATAAAAGGAACAACATGGTCAGTATAGGTGACACATACACATGACGCATACAAGAATAAAGAAGGGAATAAAACAATAGGGATACTAAGATTCATAGGAAACTTATTGGGAGCTATAAAGTAAGAGGTATGATATCGAGGACTATTAAGTACCATATGATACTTACTAGGATTCATGATAGAGAATGGTGTAAAATAGGTCTAGCAAGGTGTGTTATTGGAGATTGTTTCTAGCTTTGACTATGTGTTATTGGAGATGCAAAAATGAACACATCATTAAAGACAAAAGTAATCTCCAATAAACTAATGGATTGTGAAAAAATAATGCATTTAATTAAGGTGTGGTATGCTAGTTGGATCATGCTAAGGTGAAGGTCGCACACAAGTCTAGCAAGGTGCATTTTTTAGGTGAGTTTCATGCCAACAAAGCTTACAAAACAAAACCTTTGTTCACTAGCTAATCTAAGAATGCAATTGCAAAATCGGTGTGTGCACAAAACAAATATTCAATATGAGACCCCAAAATGGGTATTACAATGACACCAAGAAAATCATGGTGTGTGATCAAAGTGCACAAACCAGTATCATGGTGTGTGCAAAAAGTGAAATGTATAGTGGATAGTATGCCCCCAGGTTTAAGTAATTGCATATGCCAGTAGAGTGCAATTGATTTAAGATAACATACATGCATCCAAAAGACAAGCATGCCATAAAAGTGAAATGTCCCCAAACATAGGAAAATAAAAGGTGATTGTCACAAGAACCTGTAAGAGCACATAAGGGATCCATGATCAGGGGTGAGTGTGTGCATCAAATAAATCATGTATATCAATATGATTATTTTGAATTAACCTCATCCCTAAAATACAATGAAACTAAAAGCACAAAGGAAAAAGAGAATATAATATGAACCAAGGGTATTACAGGCATTTGGAATTCAACTACGACAAACTAGCCGATAAATAAAAAAAATAAACCAAATCATTAAAATTCCCCAAAATACAATTAAATTAGCATTTAAATTTAATAATTTTTGCGACAACGGCGAAACTCTAAATGCACAAACACGCTCATTGGTCAAATCATATAATGCATTATGAATTCGGATTTACCACAATAACTGGAGGGCTAATAATAATAACAATATTATGGATATGTTGCTCATACAGGGACGACATTGGCTCAGCATGAAAAGTCAAGGTCACTATCTCCTTGTGCCACTGTCAGGGGTATAGGTACACACTCAAATCCCAACTTAGGATGAATGTACCTGGTACTTGTTCAGTATACAAACAAACATCAAGTGTAGATGTTCAACATATAAATAGTCAAAGCACAAACAACACAAAATCACATTGAAGGAGAATGAGACATTGTGTAGATCTCACAAGCAAGTGACTACGAATTTGTCTCACTTTGTACTGGCACCAACATGCAAAATGCATAGAAGTGGTGTAGTACATCACAACAATATATAATCACATGATAACACATTTAAATTGAAGTATTTAAATAATTATTTACAGCCATTTGAGCATATATCTACTGAAAGAAAAAGATAGGTATCCACAGCATAAAAGCACCATAATAAATAGTCCAATAACATCCATCAAATATAAGTATAATCCTCAATCCAAGTCTGAATACAAAATAAGCTAGACATCATCATAAAGCATCATGTCACATCACTAGCATCATCATGCAGATATGATCAAACTGAATAGCAACATCATCTAGCCTGTAACAACTATGATACTTGTAATCAAAATAATGTATAGTCATCGGAGCATCTCATAATGCAGATAATCCAATAATAATAATCAAAGTGTCTCTTGGGTCAAAATAGCCATGGGACATAATGCAAACACAGGAGGCACTACATCCACTGGGTATAGGCTTACTCCTGGAAGCCTGCAAAAAGGTATGTGTACAAATCCTCAATCGCAAAGAATCCTCCCATGTGGCAGAAACCTCCTCACTCGGGTCTCACAGGACCCTTACCTGCTCTAAGTCCCGAACTCTGCGGGTCGTCCTTCGATGTTGAAGAATGCAAATGGGCTCCAAAGAAAGTTGCTCGTCGTCTACCTGTAAAGAACCCCAATCAAGAACATGGGTAACATCAGGAATATAGTGTCTCAACACAGAAACATGAAAAATGTCATGGATGTGAGATAGGCTAGGTGGCAACGCCAAGTGATAGGAAATATGACCAATCCTCTCGAGGATCTCAAAAGGCCCAACAAAGCGCGAAGCTAATTTAGAGTCCTTCCCATAATGGATGGGGCTCTTCCGTGGACGAACTATCAAAAACACTCGGTCACCAGTGGAAAAGTGACGATCCAACCTATGGGCATCATCATACTTCTTCTGTCGATCCTGAGAAGTACCCAAATGCTCTCTAATACGAACAACATGTTGGTCCATATCCTGAAGCATCTCTAGACCCAAAACTACTCGGTCTTGTAACCGATCCCAACTCAAAGGAGTACGACACAGTCTACCGTACAATGCCTTAAAAGGTGACATGCCACGAGAACTATAATACCCATTATTATAAAAAAACTCAACCAAGTAAAAATAGTCATCCCACATCGTCTTTCGGTCCATGATGTACGTACGAAGCATGTCCTCAAGAACTTGATTCACCAACTCTGTTTGTCCATCTGTTTCTAGGTGATTAGAAGAACTAAAATTGAGCTCTGCGCCCAAAGCATGCTGAAGAGATGTCCACAGTGCCGAAGTGAACACTGGATCCCTATATGAGATAACCCTACAAGGAATCCCGTGCAACAGAACAATATCCTCCAAGAACACATGCGCTACCAAGGCAACAATATACGATGCTCTCATGGGTAAAAAGTGAGCTACCTTGGACAGCTTGTCCACTGTTACCATAATAGCATCATGGTGACGTGATGACATAGGCAACCCTGTAATAAAATTGATGGATATGGTATCCTATTTCCATTCGGGAATGAAATGTGGCTGCAAAAGACCCAGAGGATGTTGTGCTCTGCATTCATTCTGACACTCAAGGCATCGAGAAACAAAATCAGCAACATCACACCTCATCCCTGCCCAAAAGTATGATTGTCTGAGGTTAACATGCATCTTCTTGACGCCAGAATGTGCGGTATACGATGCACAATGTGCTTCTAACAAAATAAAAAATGAAGACCCCCCAACACTGGCACATAAATGTGCTCATGGTGCCTCAAAAGTCGATCTGACTCTAATGAGTATTCTAAAAAAATGCTCTGCAAGGGTACGTCCAAACCCAATCTCTGCTCTAACCTCCTGATACCACAAATCACTAGGCAAAACCTTAAGGATCCGGCCATGCAAATCCATACCCAAAGACAAAACTGAGATCTTATGCCTTCTTCTGCTGAAGGAATCCACGACCACATTCTCCTCCCCCTTGATGTAATAAACATCAAAATCGTACTCACACAAGAACTCCATCCAACAACATTGTCGTGCATTCAGGTTTGGTTGGGAAAATATATATTGTAGGCTACGATGATCACTATGCAGCTCAAACTTGTGACCCAAAAGAAAATGTCTCCAGCACACTAGAGCATGCACGACCACTACTAACTCCAAATCATGAGTGGGGTAGTTCAGCTCATGGTCCTTGAGCTTCTGGGACTCATAAGAGATCACTCATCCTTTCTGCATGAGAACTGTCCCCACACCCTCCAAGGACGCATCAGTGCACACCATAAACTCACCTATAGGATCAGGAACTGCCAAGATAGGTGCATTGGTCAATCTCTCTTTAAGAGCCTCAAAAGTTGACTCGCACTGCTCGGTCCAAACATACTTCCCTTTCCTCTGAAGAGAAGTGATGGGATGTGCCAACTGAGAGAAATCTTTCACGAATCGACCATAATATCCCGCCAAACCCATGAAACTATGAACCTTAGGAACAATCATGGGTGCTGGTCAAACCATGATAGCTTGGATCTTAGAAGGATCCACTGAAATACCATCACCCGATATGATGTGCCTCAAATACTTCACCTCAGTTTGGAAGAAATCACATTTGGCCAGGTTGTCATACAACTGATGGTCACGTAAGCACTACAATACCGGATGCAAATGGATCTCATGCTCCTCAATGGTCTTCGAATAAATCAGTATGTCATAAAAAAAAACAAGGACAAGCTGATCAAGGTAAGTGTGGAACACCCCGTTCATCAAACTCATAAACATTGATGGCCCATTGGTCAACCCAAAAGATACAATCATAAACTCATAATGCCCATAGCGAGTACGGAAAGCTGTCTGAAGAATATAGGCCTCTTGGATCTGAAGTTGATGGTATGACAACTTCAGATCTATCTTCGAGAACACTCTCGCTCCCTTCATTTGATCAAACAAATCATCAATCCTCGACAAGGGATATCGGTTCTTCACCGTCACCTTATTCAACTTCTGGTAGTCAATGCACAAGCACAAGGATTCATCCTTCTTCTTAACAAAGATGACTGGTGCACCCCATGGGGATACACTAGGACAAATATGGCCCTTGGCCAACAACTCCTCTAGCTGCAATCAAAGCTCACTCAACTTCTGAGTAGTCATAAGGTAAGGTGCCCAAGAAATAGGCTCAACTCCAGGAATGAGATCAATGCAAAAATCGATGTCGTGTTGAGGTGGCATACCTAGTATCTCACCTGGAAGCACATCAACAAACTCACAGAGGAGTGGATGATCATCAAGAGTCACTTCTTGACTCTCAGCTCCATCAAGGTTACTAACAGACACTATGAACAACTGACATCCCTAGCACATGCTATGCTTCAATTGCTTGGATAAGATCATATAGAGTGAAATGGGTCTTTGGACCCCTAAAAGCTCAACACGCCCACCTATGTAACTAACACATTGCACTGACTTACGCCGGTACTCAATACTCACCTAGTGGGAAGCTAACCAATCCATACCCAACACAATACCGTAAGAGCCTAAGGGTAGGACACGAAGGTCTATAGTGGTGGTGAAGCTGCCACAAACAAGGGAACCCACAGTCACTTTGGATCCTGTGGCCAACTCAACCTTTCACCTATCAACTTGTCGTGCTTCCACTAGCCCACATCGTTGAACAAGAGAAAGTGAAATAAAAGAATCAGAAGCATCAGAATCAAATAAAATACTAGTAGAAATACCGTGTAAAACACTTGTAGGCTCGACTATGGTGCCTTGGTCCTTGGCCTGGCGGTTATCAACCACCGCAAATACTCTGTAGGACCTACCTGCATCCCCAACTGTTGGCTATGACATGGCTGCACCCCTGCTCTGTCCTGCCAACAACTTTTGAGGACACATCGCTACCCTGTGTCCTTGCTGAACACAAGAAAAACATGGTCCTCCAACATAGCCACGTCTACTCTAGGGGTGCATTGGACTACTGAAAACTCCCCTTACCGGGGCTCGGTTGAACACTCTGAGCAGGCTGACTATACTATGTCTGGTTTCCCCACTGCCAAACACGCCCATTCCCTCCTTGGGTACCCGAACCATGGCCACTCTATTGATTCTAAGAATAACATGATCTACTAAAATGACAACGACCTCCCCTCAAAGGTGTCGACTAAGTACGGGTTGGCCCAACAGACTGTGTCTGAGTAGATGGTGTAGTTGGCCCTGTAGGTCATGCATTTTGGCTCTGTGAACTTACCCTGCTACTGAATCCCTTCGTCACATTGCTCTCGGAAATCTTCACCTTCTCGTCCGCAAGTTCCAGTGTCCTAGGCTGATGCATACATACATCTCCAGTAATGGAGCCATTAAGGCCCCGAACAAAGTGATGAGTCAAGAGGATCTCGTCATGGTTATAATTGGAATACTGCCTTAGCTCGAAGAGCCTCTTCTCATACTAGTCCCCCGACATGGTACCCTATCTAATCTCATGGAACTCATCTGCACAATCCTCTCTATACTGAGCAGATAGAAACCTTTCTGTGAACTGCTCCTCAAATATCTCCTAGGTGAGATCTGCAAGGTTGATCTAGAGCTTCTACTCCTCTATATTCCACCAAGTGGAAGCATGATCTCTCAGGTGTGTGACCCCACGATGGGCTCTAAGGTTGCTCGCATAGGGATGCATATAGAAGCAATGTCCAAGATCTTAAAACCACGTCTAAACCTTACATCTGCCTCGCTTACCATCAAAGAATGGTGGTCGAGACTGCATGAGGTCTCATCATATCTAAATGGATGATGTCCTCGTCATCTGCAGCCTTGCCTCTCCTATTTTCTCCTCTTCCACCGAGTGGCATACGAGAATGCTCGCACTCTCTCCTCTCGTCTCCCTATCTAGAAATTAGAGTATCTCCCCCCTATGAACCTTAATGTTGTGATCCCTCATGCTGTGACTCGTCAAGTCCGGGATATCACATAGTTGATATTGAAGCAAATCATGATAGATTATATCTTGTAAATCAATATCAACTGAGGGATAGATATCATCACTGATATCTACTAGTTGTATTGTATAGATATATCATGGTGGATTATCATCCGTGTACAAACCATGAATATGATGTCCCTATGGTAGGTATCACATGGGTGATACTTGTGCACATACCTGACGGACAGTGAGTACTTGGTGAAATCATGAGACTTGATATTCGTAGGCCATTACTCTAAGTACTTGGTAAATATCATGAGACTTGATATTTGTAGGCCATTACTCCTGATATCATGAGATGATATAATTATGATGGATATCTCCAAATTCACATTTGTTAACATGTTATAAAATTTGAGATTACATTGATGTAACATCTCTTCCACACCATGTGTGGACATGCTTCATCATTTTGTGATTATCCTCCCTAGCAAAGATGGAGTGTTGATGATTTGTAGCATCAGTCATAATAATCACAAGCACAAGTACTCTCCTTATGACAAAGATTATTATTGGCAAAATTATTAATATAATAATAGGTATGCATATATATTTAATATTAATGGCTTCCTTATTATATATATATATATATATATATATATGAGAAATCATTATATTAAATTATGTTATTAATGATAAACTATGCAACATTGATTAATTAATAATTCCAAATGTTAAATCGACTAACAAGTCGATAAAGGTCGGCGATTATAAGGAGGACCGATTGTTATTAAGTGGAGTCATGTCCCTTCGTTGGCATGACCCCACTTTATGATATAAATTATGTGCAATCAAGGTGATCGACAAACACAAAAATTGATAAGTGTAAGTCGCCTCCATTGCAATAGAAGAAATTAATCCACTGAATTAATTGAGATATAATTATCAAAAAACAAATTATATATATAATCAGAGTTGTAAATTAGAACTTTGAAATTCTGTCACATGCAAATCTGATAAACTTAACAGATGCCAAATACAACATGACCAAGAAGAATGAAGTGGATGGAATTGGAACATCTTCCTCTCTCAACCTCAATGCAAAATTGTAAATGGCGTTGAATGTTGATAGTGATTTCAATTGAAGGTGGGCTATCAAATTAGAGGGCCCACTTGTAGATTAGAGTAAAGGCAGCAACATTTTTTTTCAATTGCTTTTGTTTGTTTTGTCCAGGGAACTCCCAGGCTGCCCTCGGGATAGTTGAGGGTTGCCTAGGCATCCCTAGACCAAAGGTTGCACCCCTGCCACCCCTTGCAGGACAAGATGTTGAAGGACAAGAGGTAACACTGGAGGAGTGGGATAGATGTTCCACAAGTATTCCAAGTCCCAAGGATGGAATAGGCAATTTTCAGATAGAGAAGAGGGGGGTTGAATACATCCCCATGAACCACTATTACAAACTCCAATGGATCTCTTTTGGATTTTGTATTTGAGCACTTCAAATAGGATCTATATATTTGGTTTTGAGAGGTTGAGTTGTGGTCATGGGGAACTTGAGCTATAGGTTCTGATCAATTGATTAAACATATATCTATTTTGTGGTGTCCCCAATTTTAGCAAGTATTGGTTGTGGTTCTGTCAGTTCATCATCGCGACCCTCGTGAGTTGATGCCTGGTTTTGAGGGTTCCAGTTGGCAGACTCGCTATTTTTAGTAAGTTTGGACTTACTATTTTTAGTAAGTCAGTTGGTCAGTGCTTATCTCTGATGGGGCAGTATCAGTGATGGTCAGTGCTTCAAACAGTGTTCAGAGTATGCAATTATGTGGCTGGGGACTTACTATTTTTAGTAAGTCTACTTTTGACAATTGTCATTTCTGGCAGTGCAATGGGTGGCTTTGGCAGTTAGTCGTCACCTGCAGCGGATGTTGGATTTATTGCACGAGCTCATATTTATTAATTAATAATTAAAGTCATATTGTTATAATACTTTATTATAATAATGTTTTAGAAGTTGATAATTAAAGAAACTGTGAACTGAAGCTCTTTTTGGGAAACTGTGGCCAAGGATGGATTATAAATATGAGTTCATTTCATTGGGATTGACATTCAACTATTGATTAAACTTTTGACTTTGTAGCTCTGTGCCGGGATTTCTGAGTTCTTCACTGTTGCAATTGTGCTGAGGTAAACAATTGCAAGATCTCTCTACTATATTTCTGTGGCTAAGGAGAGAGTGTGATTTATTCTGCAGATTATTATCTAAGGAGTTTGTTAATAATTAATTGGCACACTGAGAGTGCAATTAATTATGGATTCATGTTATTATCTTATGCATTTTTATGAATTCCTGAAAATGAAACTGGTTAAGGATTTGAAAGGTTTTGCACTTATCGAATTGTGAATTCGATCAAGTTGATCCAGCACTTTGAATTGGATGTGCTTATCCAATGAATTATGTTTTCGAATGACATTGCTGTGAAGAGACTATTGTTTCTTTTGTTACGCTGAACATAGAAGGCTGCGTTTGGCATTTGAACACTTGGTATCGCGGGTTGGGAGAGTAATCTGAGATTCTGTTTTGGTGTCAACTTTCTTTAGCTCCAGCCGTTTTAGAAGACACCTGCGATTTCTACCTTCAACGCATGAGACATGGAAATGATTCACAAGCTGAATGTAGATGCCGCGGCCCATTTCCTGAACCATGCGGCCAGCATTTAATGAGAAATATCTCAAGGTAGTTTCTACTTTTACTTTGATTAAAGTTTAATGGTTATTCAGAGGATTGTAAGGCCACACTATATAGTATAGTATTTCAAAATTGTGTTCAAAGGAATTAAGGCTTACCTGGTGAATTTGTCATTGCTTTCAAATATTGAAAAAATGTTTTAAAAAAAAGGTTCTATATTTGTTTCAAAAGAGAAGTTTTGCTTATATTATCTTGAGGAGTAAATTTGGTTTGAGTTTACAAAGAAGAGCCAGGCAGGTTCATTACATATTTCTATTAGTACATTTTGCAATCTACATGATAAAATTATCAAATTAATATAATAATTGAAGTTTCCAGTAGAAAATATTGTGGACATTTTATTTATCATTTTATGAGGATACTACTCAATCACTATGCCTTAAGAACGTATTGAACTATAAGATGCTTTCAGCCCAAATATTACAAGGAAATAAGATGAAAAAATAATGGATGTTTTCAACTGAATAAAAAAAATGGATGCTTTCAACTGACAAAAAAAAATCACATCTCCTTAGGCATTAACTTAAAATCAAAATAGTTTGTATAACTATATACTGAACAAGTATTCACCATAACGGTAAATATTAGGTAGGCAAATGGTTTTCTACTATCCAAGTGCATGGCATAGGCCAAAAACTAGCTGTGGAATCCAGCGTTCTACAATCCTGAAAGCTGATAATGCTATAGATGTGGATTAACAATTGATCATTAGCTCAAGAATTGTACATCTATCAAAGTACTATTACATATGGAGCTTCACAGCTAGTGTCTGTAACTGTTCAATTGGATTCTCTAAAAAATTAGGTATGCTCTTCAAACAAATCATTAGGAAGGAGAAATGTCCAGGGCAATTACGGACTCTAAAATATTGATACAGACAACCAGGTTCACAGACCTCCATTACAAAAACTGGATGATAAGAGTATGACATATATATTCCATGGACCCTTGCAATACTCCCACCCACAATGCCTTCTCTTCATCTTATTCTGTGAGGTCAATCACCACGAACACCAATTTAACTTCAAACATGAGTAATTTTTAGAAGAGTACCCATAAAAGGATAGAAATGATTAAGTGCCTCTTTCAAAACCAGTTTGATGATGTAAAATCTCTAAAGCTGCGGAGATAATTCACTATCTCTTTCCTTGACTTTTCCCATTGTATTCTCTCAATAAGAACATCAGGAGTGTCTCGTGACTCCTGTAATTACAATGTCAAGGCCTTCTTTAGAAAGAAGTTACTGAAGTACAAGAACTGAATTATAAAATAAGAAAAAAACTGAACTTGTTGGGATTAAAGCTACCTTCATGGTCAAAACTCAATCAGAACTAAAGGTAAGGTAGACATTTGAAACCAATAAATAATGCAGTTAAAAGCAGGCTTACTTCAAGTTCAGATAACTAAGAGAAAAAAAATGAGTTACATACCAATGGAATGATTTTAAATGAGGTTCCTTGATCACGAACTATGAGTGTTTCCTTCCTCCTGTCACGGTTCTTGCCTCTCGCCACACTAACCTAAATATGAAGTGAGAGGTATCCAGCAAATCACAAACTTAAACCATAAAGAACTAGAGCATGGTCCAAAGATTATTTGCTTTACTAGTTTAACTTAAAGATGACATGCACACAAAGTCTTTAGTCCATGGCAGTCAAACACAACTATTTCATATTCATCTATATTAACCACACATTAAATCAGAAGAACTATGCTGATAGATTAAGAATTCACATTAACTCATCAAATACCAACTGTGCAACCAACCATTTTTGCAGCAGCTTAGTTAATATTTAAGGAAGTGAAGGGGCACATTGTTATCACCATCTTGCAAGACTTTTTTCCAAAATTGACACCTTGTTTACTTGCCAAGCCACAATTCAATAATAGATAGAAGATGTTGGAGGTATGCTTACTTACTTTTAGTAACTCTAAAGTCTGTATACCTGTTACTATTTGCCAAAAAGGGCTTTCCAGAGTAATTCAAATTTCCTGAGAATATTTTTTATTTACAAGTGTAGAATGTAATTTGGAGAGATACCCATAACCTGAATGGTTTGCCCTTTAGCAGGGATATGTTCTACTCTTTAATTCCATGGCAATGGAACTAGTGTACTATATTCTTAGTACCATACCTTATTACCTCCATTTTCTCAATTCACAAGATTTCTTTTATCCAAGGATTGCATCCAAAATCTTCATTTTCTGCAGCAAGTGTAGACATCTCCAAACCAATTCCCTTCAACATCACTACATAATTGGATTCTGTGTTTTAAAATCTTATCATTTCAAATAGACTAGTATCAAGTGACTGCGCATGAATGTAAATCTTATTTTCACAATAAAATCAAAGCTAATTCTAGAAATAACAAAGCAAAGGATAAGTTAGATCTCCACAAGTCTCAGCACTGAAAGAGAATCAAAGAGGGCAATGTTTATATCTCAGGGAAATCATGGGAAAATGTACAAAAGAAAATCACCAAGCTACTTGGAGATTCCAAACAAAGCTACATTTATCCTACAAGGGAATCAAACTGACCCATGAACCACAAGCATGCCCAACAGGAAGCCCAAACAGTTCAGGTCCTGGGTAGTGAAGAAATGCCTGAACACATCATTTGAAATGAGGTGCTGTTATTCATTTCTGTGAGAAGTTCAAATATGGTTGAAAATGTTACCTGCAGCTGTCTAATTTAGTCAGATGCATCTTAAATAGTTTTTTTTTAAGAAAGGGGAAAGTCTGCTATGTGTTTAGATTACCTAAGAAGCTTGCAAACTAGTTTTCAAACTCCAATTACTCGTGCGATCCCTGTTTGTTAATTTCAATCTTACCTATGTAAAGGTCAAGTTTCTTAGAAAGTCATCAAGAACTGACAGCAACATATTAGCCCGGTTAATTGATATTGACTTATCCACTTTCAGATCAATCATGGATGGGTAATGTCAACCCTCTTCATATAAATGAATTCCAATGAAGGGATATGGCTAGTCCTCTTCAAATATGACCTCCACATCCTCCCAAACCAAACTAAAAAACAAGACATGATAATGATAACTCCATGGGATCACCCACACACACAAAGCTGTCCATCCATCAAATGTAATAGACTGATGAGCCAAATGCCTCTATCCACAACAACTCAGTTATTAGATTCATCGCTGGAACCAGAATCCAATTATCTTTTGTTTTGTGAAAGCAACTAACATACCCTACAAGGGAGAATCTCATGGGTCAGATTTGCCTAGTGTAGGACCATCGTTATCCAGCATGGTAGGATCACCACTCAAATATCTCTCCTTGAAATCCTCAACTAATGCAACATTACCTAAATTAACCTAATCATCTCCTAAAAAGATCCTTAAAAGTCAGAACTAAGGAACTACCAAACTGGAACTCAGCATCTCATCCTCAATCACATCAAGTGCACAAATTTATCCCAATTAACACTTAAATTAGGTACATGGTAAAAACTCGCAATATGACTCCCTCAAGCACATCATCACTACAAGCAAGAGAAAGAGTTAAATCATTTGCTATATAAACCTACTCATCATCAACTTCATCTTTTAAAACAAGCTACCATCCTTAGCCATATGATGACTGCATCTAGAATCCATAATAAATTCTTATTTAGAATTTTGAGCATGAAAAAAATAAGCCACAAGAACATTATTCTTATTGTAATCTTCTTGAAACATAATTGACATTTTTCAACTTGCCACAATACATGCACTCCTTGTCTTGCTTCTCCTTTTCTTCGTGACCTCCCTTGCAATCAACATCATGAGAACTCCTCATGTTCCCATTATATTGCCTCCTTAGCCACCCCTTGGATGCTTAACCTTGTCTTGGTTCACCTAGAAATTATTTCGTCTTAATCAAGAAATTATTTCTTGTCTCGGTTCACCTTGAAATTATTTCATGAGATTTAGCATCTTCTTGAAACATAATTGACATTTATCAACTTGCCACAATAGGTGCACTCCTTGTCTTGCTTCTCCTTTTCTTCATGACCTCGCTTGCAATCAACATCAAGAGAACTCCTCATGTTCACATTATATTGCCTTCATATATTTTCAAAGAAGATGGGATATATTTAAACCAGAGTTCAGGAACTCGCCAGAACTCGCCCAAACTTGGCGAGTTCTGGGCCAAGTGACCCTGGGCAAGTCCCAAGGGCTCGGACTCGTACTCGGCCAAATCTGGGAGTTGACTCGCCGAGACTTGCGAGTTGGTGAGTCTACAAATGACTCGGTGAGTCCCGATGACGAGACTCGGTCGGCGATGCATAATGAAATTGTAAAAAAAAAATTGTCACTTTTAAGTTGTTTCGTTTTTGTCTATTTGGTCTTTGCAACCTTGAAAGAGACCTCATTTCATTCTATTGGCAAAAAAAGAGAAGAGTGAGTTGAGAAGAAAACAAGAGTCCATAGAAGTGCAACCAGCAAGGAGGAAGAGCAAAAAATCTTCACCAAATCACATTGGGACAGTGTAATACTTACATATGGCACATCAAAGAGTCCATACCAACAATTGCAAAGAGCTCTCATCTCATTTCAAGTTTGTAGTAAGAGGTAAGAGTGAAATTTTATGGAATTTTTTTATTTTTTTTGTATTTTCTAAACAACAATCTTCATTGTTTTTTTTTAATTTCCATTCTTGAATCTTTTCCTTTCAAATTCAAACTTCAAAGAAAGAACAATCAGCAAACCCTACATTTTTTTAGAAGAAATTTGTAAATATGTAATTGCAATTTTTTTCTGAAAAGATGTAGTGTTTTCTGATTATTCTTTCTGTGAACTTTGAAGTTTGAATTTGAAAGGAAAATAATCAAGATTCAAGAATTGAAAAGTTTTAAAAACCCTATATTTTGTTTTGGGACAAACGCTATTTTTTTGTATTAGTTTATAAAACACAATGCACAAATGTTAATTTTTTTTGTAATATCGTCTTATTGCAGCAGCCTTGAGGTTTTGAAAATCATAATTTTTCCAAATGTCTACTACTACTCCTACACCTAAACCTAAGGCTAAGAAACTAGGTCAAAAGGATGAGGCTTGGATATATACCGAAGATTTTCTTGAAAGAAAAAAAGGACAAGTTAAATGTAAATATTGTAAAGAAATTAATCATGGTGGCATCAATAGGTTTAAAAACCATACTGTTGGGATATGTGGCCATGATATCGAGTTGTGTCTTTTAGCACCTCCCGAGGCTATTCGTACATGCTATGTGGCACTAGAAACTCTTGAGGAAGTAAAGGAAATGAAGAAGAGGTAAGG
Organism: Thuja plicata; assembly: GCA_018584345.1. NCBI lineage: Eukaryota > Viridiplantae > Streptophyta > Pinopsida > Cupressales > Cupressaceae > Thuja > Thuja plicata. The sequence goes on along the minus strand of MU226568.1, from coordinate 1,314,290 downwards.
GAGGAGTTGGCGAGTATTGGTTGTCGTTCAGCCACATCCGCGGGTAGTGTTGCAGAGGGTTCTTCCATGCCTCTATAACATCCTAGTGTTTTTGCTAGTGCTAGTGCTTCTACTTCTGCTCCTTCTAGTGGCACTGTTAGCTTTGGTCCTAGAGTTCGAAAATCTAGGTTGGATTGATATTTTGTGCCACACACTATTCTTTGTTCACACCACTGAGCTTGCCTTGGAACAAGGAGGTACATGATGCTATTAAAAAAACAATTTGCAAGTTTTGGTACTTTTGCAACATTCCATTTGTTGCAACTAGGTAATTCTTTTTTTTTTATTGTTTTAAATTTTAAATTTATAGTTTGTTTTGTCTAATGAATTTTTATTACACATACTTATCTTATTTAATCTATTTGCAACATGTCTCCTTATTAGCAAGGCATAATAGATGTCGTAACCATTTGTGGAGCGGGGTTTAAAGCCCCTAGTGATATTGAGTTAAGTGGCCCACTTTTGTTAGTAATGGTCGATGAAATAAAAGTTGAATTAGAGGACCAGTGTGTGTTTTGGAGCAAAAAGGGTTGCACCATCATGACCAATGGTTGAACTAATAGGAGGAATAGGGCACCCCTAAATTTTCTTGTTTTGTGTAGAGGTGATTGATCATTCTACTTCCCAAAATGCATTGAATAATTTGAATTTGACTTACCAATTAATATTTGAATTTTGTAATTTATGATTAATTGATTGATCATTGATTTTGCTTTTTTTTCAAGTTCCACCATGTTCCTCAAGTCCATTGATGCTTCCTCACATGTCAAAAATGCCACATACTAATGTGAGGCTATTGAGGAAGTCATAGGTGAGGTGGGTGAAGAAAATGTAGTTCAAGTGGTGACGAACAATGCAACAAATTATGTTTCTGTAGGTAAACTTTTGATGAAGAGATACCCAAGCATTTTTACGGCTCCATGTGCGGCCCATTGCCTTGACCTCGTATTGGAGGATATTGGCAAGCTTGAATGGGTCAAGACATGCATTGATAAGACTAAAAACATTTATAAATTTATCTACAATCATGCATTGGTCCTTAGCATAATGAGGCAATATGCAAGGCAGAAGGAGTTGGCTCGTCCTAGAATCACAAGATTTGTCTCAAATTTTATTACATTAAAATCCTTGATGCAGTCAAAGGCAACTTTGAGGCGCATGTTTGTTGGTGAGGAGTGGACTTCCTAAACCTATGCTATGACCACTAGAGATAGAGAGAGAGGGAGTGATTAATGTGGGAGATTGCATTTTTTATGAGCCGGGTTTTTGGACCCCTTGTGCAAAGATTGTGTAGCTAAATTTTTTATAAATTATACATTATGTTTTACTTTTAATTTATATTCATATTTTTCTTTTGTTTTCAATTTTGCTTATTTTCATTCACACTTAACTGTTAATGTTTCACAATATTTGCAGGTCATTGAGTTCTTGGTAGTTCTCCTATGAGTTGCTGATAGGGACAAGCCCACTATGGGCTACATATATGAGAGCGTAGATAGGGCCAAGGAGGCCATTAGAACTGCATATGGAGGAGATGAGAGTAACTATTGTCCCATTTGGGGGGTAATTGATAGGAGATAGCACCTCCAGCTTCACAAGTCCATCCGTGAAGCCGCATATTACCTCAATCTGACATTCCATTTCCGCCATGATTTCAAGGCAAATGAGGAGGTTCTTACTGGGCTCTATTCAATGTTAGAGTGGTGTCTACTAGTGTTACTGATATCAGAACTAAACTTCGCAAGATAGAGACATTCAATAATGCACAAGGGGAGCTGTTTGGTAGTCAAATGTGGAAAATTGGTCAACAAAATTGCAGCCAGGTAAAAATATATGTTAAGTGCGTAATTTGATGTTATAATTTAGTCTTAAAGTTAGAAATGAGACTATTTTTTTTCTTTTTCTTATCTCAGATAGATGGTGGCTAATATTTGGTGCTAAACACCAAACCTTCAAAGAATTGCCATTTACATATTGAGCCAGCCATGCAGCACTTCAGGTTGTGAACATTCACTCCAAAAGGTGCAATAGATCGTGGAGAGGTTGAATGATCTAGTAATTTTTCATTACAACCTTCGTCTTAAAACGAGACAGATTTTGGACAGTTACTCCACCCAATCATGCTAGAGGAGTTGGATCCAGAATCCGAGTGGATCATTGAGGCTATGGATCTTATCTTTACTAACGAGGACCTTGAGTTGATTTACTAGGCGGATAGAGAGGCTGAGGTTGTAGCCATGGCAAAGGAGGATAGAGCATAATCAAGCACAGGCACAGGCACATCTGATGTTGAAAAACCATCTTTTGATATCCATGGATCTTTGATTGATCCGATTAGATAGACCGGTCTAATCCTTGAAAACATTCTACATTCTGTTTCGCCATCTTGGATGGAATCGAAAATATGGTCGTTTTATCATTCCAAATTTAAATTACGAGAATGCGCACAATTCCTTTCTTGAACCAGGGTATTCATAGGAGAGGTTTAGAACCTATATAGAAATATAGTTTTTTCAAAATATAGACGAGAGTTGAAAGATCCTTCAACTCTGTTGAATATAATGATAGAGCGAATCACACTTTTACCACTAGGTCAGAGTGGCGCCTCACTAGCACAGACTATGGTTGTTCATTCATCTAGGACCTACCTTAGATGCCTTTGTAGGAGGGATGCAGGCTCCTTTGAGGCTAAGCCATAGACTTGTTTTTGTTTTGATATATGTTTGGAACATTTGATGTCATCAATTTCATATTCTATGAGTTTTATATACATTTGACAATATTTATAATTTTATATATCTAAGTTTGTTATTTCCTTCAGCTACAATTTGCGTTTATACTTATGTGATCGATGTATACTTGTGTATGTGATCAAATTAGCTTCTATTTGATGATATTATTGTGTCTTTAAGGTTTATTCAATAAAGGGTGCATGAAACGAGTTTTAGCTCCTTAAAAAGTCTCTAAATTTCTTGTGTTTTTTCACTTTGCCTATTTTTTTTGCCGAGTCCTGAGTCGCGAGTTGGGCTAGCCTTGTCGACTCCGCACCAATTCCGAGTCAAGGAACCCTGATCCAAAATATCCCCAACATGGTTGTCAGCTATCCAAAACTAGAATAGAACTCTCTCAAGATGGAAGCGTTGTATTTTAGTGAATTATTATCTAGAGAGTGGATACCATTGAATGGCACATGTTCCATTTTGTCATTAGCTAAATCGGGCTCTTTCCACACAACAAGATAGGTAGGGCTGTAATTGATGGAAAAAATTTCAAATCTGGGATTTGTTTTATATATGCTCCTAACTACAAAAGGAGAGTTTTATTCTAGAATTGAATGGATGACAACCATATTGGGATTTAGTGGATTGATTGCAATTGGTGACTTGAACACATAGTTACAAGACTCGGACTCGCCTTAGACTCGACAAGTTAATTCTGGACTCGGACTCGGACTTGACGTCCGGACTCGGCAAATTGAAGAATCCAACGAATTAAAAGATTTTTTAGGATTCAAAAAAATTTCCATGCATCATTTAGTCAATTAACATCAAAGACACAGTAATTGAGATAAATAGAAGCTACTTTGCACACATACACAAGTTTACATTGATCACATAAGTATAAAAGCGAATTTCTGAAGGAAATAAGTTAAACTAAAATTATATAGAAGGTATAGGTTATTTATTATCATCATGTTGAGTATTGTGTTCATGTTGAAGACTATTGGTGGTATCTCCCTTGAAGTGGACTACCAAGGTTGCTCCCTCTAAGTGGCATATTATTATCAAGTGTTTACAACATATTTCATATTATATTCTTCTACCATGCAAGTTATTTCATAACTTCCCTTAAATTTTTTGTTAGTAGATTAGAAAGATCATTATGAATTTTTGGAATGATACCAAGTATATAATTGCTCAAATGTCATCATTTTTAACTTTGTCAATGACCAGTTTAACAAACTTTTTTTTTCAATGTTTCACAAACCTTAAAATTGTTCTTTTATTGTTCTAGAGATGTCCAATTCTTTAAAAGGAAAGCATTTTATTTGTTGCAACACTTTCGAATTTGATAGTGTTGTTTTAATACCGGGTTCTAGGACTTTGTGATTACAATCTGTGATATGACACTGCTTTTTTGGCAAAATTTTTAGTGAAATCCTGCTACAATCTGCTTTATAGACAAATTGTTATGTTTTATACCTGCTACATGCTAGACATTTTTTACTACTCCATGTTGGTTGCCTTATTGGGAATCACCATTTAAAATTTTTGGAACTTTCTATTGCAATATGATCATATAAGCCAAAAAATCATTAAAAACAACTTTAAAATGTTTATTTTTTACTTTATGGCTCAGCTGGCTGTGACAAAGTCCTGGTCAAGAGAGTCCACGGACTCTGCGAGTCCAAGTAGGACTCTGCAGGACTCAGCCGAGTCAAAGTCTAGAGGCCAAAAAACTCTGGAGCCTTGACTAGGCTCGGGACTCGCAGAGTCAAGCCAAGAGTCCGCAGAATCCTGTAACTATGCTTGAACATGATTGAAATTAATAATGATAATGTAGGCATTTAGTTCAATAAAAAAGGCTTTTAATTGTTTTCTGGTCTAAAATGAAAGGATCCTAACTTCCTTAGCTAAAAATTGATCTCCTAACTTATACAATTTTTTCTAATTACAAAATCTTAGGGTTGGTTTGAAACTTTTCTTCAACTAAAATAAGATCTCTTAACTTCAAGAATTTTTTTTCTAATCACAACTGCCAAGAAAAAGTACACATGTTCCATTTTGTAATTAGAGAACTTTCTCCTAGTCCCAAATATGATCCCTTACCACCTTGGATGCAAAGACACAATCTTTGTCCTTAAGAATAGAGGAATTCAATTTGAACAAATCAGAACCATTATCCCTAATAAGATTATTCATGTTAAAAGAAATTTCAGCTTCAATCTGATAGTGATCAAGGAGAGTTTTCTTTTATCTTATGGTTGCCATTATTATAAGCCCTTGAGCAAAAAAAGGCTTTATCATAATAAAACCTGTCCAATTTAGAGTACATCACTTTCAGTTCACTCTATTGGTTGCACCAAGAAAATCAAAAGCCTTTGTTATACTTTTTATTGTTTTCAAGACGCTCCTTAAAGTTAGACTAGAAAAAATTTCATTGCCTTTCCAACCAAACTTAATACCCACTTCTTTATTATAATCAAATTCAATCATGTTAAAGTTGCCACCCACAATCCACAAAATCCCAACATGGTAGTCAGCCATCCAATTCCACAATACAGCTCTCTCTTTGTAGTCATGAGGAGCATAAACAAAACAAATCCCAAATTTGGAACCTTTGCTATCAATTACACCCCAACATTAAAGAATTGCATGGAAAGAGCCTGATTGAGCTGATTAAGGAACCCATTTCTCTACTAAAAGGATGGAGGAGCACCCTTACCTTTCTCATGTTCTGTGTAATCTTAAGAGAATTTTTCCAAAAAAAATTAGAGAAACATCAAGAGTTATACTCACTGATTAACTTCTTGTAGTTGCAATAAATTGTAGCCCAAATTACAAAGAGAATTACACATCCTAGAAATAGCCCTCCTATGCTATTGCTTTCAAGATTCAAAGTAGTTCATACTAACCCATCTCTCATGAGAACTAATATTCCACTTGGCACTCATCACATCAAGGTGATGCTCATTTGGGTGAAACATTAAGACTTCCTAAGAGGTCACCCCTCCTAGTACTATCTAACTCAAATATACTTAACCATGGTGTTTTGCACAAGATCAAGGTCAATTAGCTTGCTAACCCATTTGCAAAATCTCAAGCAAGTGGTGTGCCATGTGAAGTACATAATAGAGCATCTTTTGAACAATAGCATTCTTTTCACGGGCCTTAATACCCATCCCAATAACACATTTTCATGGATTATTTGTGGGGCAGTTTGGGACCTTTATACAACCTTTCAAAACATGAGGCATTTTCTCTTTGTTTTTTAGGCCTTCCAAAGCCGCTATGCAATTCAACTAGCTTTATTTTAAATATATTCACACATCTATTCCACCATTCTTAGGCTATTGGATAGATTATTTATTCCCTTCTTCAATCACACTAGTGTTATCAACTTGCTCCATTGTAGGGAACTCATTCTAAACCTTTCACAATAGCAGGCTTTGAAGGAAATTCAAAGACAACAATACTTTTAGTAAACAGTCGAAAGACTCAAGCAGGAGGATATTATTATTCTCAAGAACCGTCTCTAGGGTAAGAGATTTACCTATGTCCATTCTACCATTTGGTTTATCAACTTCACTATACATTGTTTTTGTTAGAGTTTGCAAGCCCATAAGCCAGGATCAACAACTGCTGCAACTTTCACGAACAGAGAGAAATGATAGATCAAAAAGAAATGATATTGATATTGAGATGGAAAATAACGTATAATAGCTCTGCTTATAAAGGCAAGAGTGAAGATGTGAGCACCAATGAGGTGCGAGGGTAGGTACAACCACTCGACACAATTAACTAAAAAGTAGGTAATAAAATAATAATAAACTATACCTACTCACCTAGAAATGTGTAATAAACTCATGTACCTAAGCTGGACTTAAGCACCATAAATAGGTGACAACCCCCTTAAGTGCAACTTAGGGAGAAGAATGCAATTGTGATGTCCCCTTTCAAATAAGAATTTAATAAATAATAATATTAAAATATTAAATTAATAAGAATACAAATAAAGACGATATAAGATTAAATAAGTTTTAACTAAAGATTTAAATTTATTATTAAAAGAAACAAGCACGATATAAGAAACCGTCACTAGTCATTATCAATATTCTACAATAATTGTAATCGTTGTTACCTTCATCCTTATTGGGAAAATGGAATTATTTATTAATAAACAGTGTTGACATTTTAAATTAATTAAATACCAATAATATTAGAAATATTATTATTATTAATAAAATAGTTGTTAAATAACCAATTGAAATAATAATGAATATATATTATAGATATTATAATTTCAATAACATATATTATAATATATGTTTCTAATAGTGAGAAAGGAACACTATATTATTATCATTAATATTATTACCATATTTAATAAAATATTATGATCTTTAATATTATTATCATTACTATTAAATATGTTAATATTATTAACATATTTAATAAAATAATATTTAATATTAATAATAAATGATTATATCAATAAAATTGTATAACATTCTATATATAATAGTAATAGTATATCATTATCAATATTACTAATATAATATATAATAAATTGTTGTTGATTAACAAATGGGACGAATGAGTTGGAAACCATTGTTAAAGGACGTGACCCATATTATAAGGAGCATATATAAATAAGAAAGGCACACGGAAATGGAGGGGAGAAATAAGGAGAAAAAGAAATAAATAAAAGGAGGACAAAATCAAGAAGAAATAGGAAGTTATCCACCAAGGAGACGAAATAGAAGTACAAATATATTTTCACGAGTCATAATTGATTTTTCCTCTCATAAAAGGTATGTGACTATGACTTTATAAGAATGAATTAAACTTGAACTATTTTAATATATATAGTGAATATGAAATATATTTGTATTATTACGAATTTATAAGTTTATATTATGAAATATAAAAATAGTAATTAGTCATGAGATAAATAAATATATACAAATGTATTTGTATATTATACGTTGAGGTTATACAATTGAGAATTATAATGATATGAATTAATTACTAAGTGATTATAATAATGAGAATTATATTAAAAAAATATATTGTTAAGTTTGAATATATATATATATATATACTCATTATACTATATGCAATTTTGTTTGTAAATATTTAGTCAATTGTATAAATTCGTATATATATATATA
>MU226568.1:1256000-1273573 GCA_018584345.1 Thuja plicata | reverse complement strand
ATAATATAAGCTCAAAACCAATAATGTTTATTTTAACTAAATAAACATTAATATCTCCATTATTACTCAACATTTTTGAATGTCGTCTGAACTGGGAGCTAACATGATCGAACTGCATATGACCATATCCCTTTTCTAAAAATAGTAGGGGTCCGTCTTTATAACTCCAAAACTGCTAAAATTAGCCTGACCAAGCAAAACTCATCATAAACAAACTCTGGCAACCCAGAAGTGTACTCTGCTCTGGTCCTTGGAAGATCTCCACACCAAGGTGACCCTCTATCCAATCCTATTAGCCTACGAGGGTCTCTGATAGGCTAATCACAAGCTAAAGTGATGTCTCTAGCTAGAAGGGGACATCACATTTGATACCACTGTAAGGATCTGCCCTAATCTGGTTGTGTATTTTTTTTTTGTTTTGATATATTATTGCCAATTGTGGTTTCCAGTTTGCACTTAGTAATGGCGTCAACACATAGACATTAACTATGTAATATATCAAAGATTATGCAATAACTCATTGGGAACAAAGTGCTAACATCCATGCCTTAAACTCAGATTTCTTATGTCTGTTTAAACATTACAAAATCAGATATGAATGATGTTGCAGACCTGTTAGTCTTCAAATACAATATGAGAACTTAGTGATTTCATTGCTCCAACTTCAATACAGTTCGCTAATGTATTCCCAACAACACCAATATCTTAAACCTCAGACATCTCATCAAATAGGGCCTCCAGATTGCTTCCAACACACACTCAGATATGCATGAGTTGATTTGAGTTGCTGCTATTGAAACTGAGACGCAGCATGTTAGTCATTAGCAACTCACAATATCCACTGAAAATGAGAGCACCACCCCTCTTAATTCACTCCCTGTCTGGTACGGCTCAGTTCTAGGTGATCTCAGACTGGTATGGCATGTAACAGGGGTTGTTCTGAATGCATTTGATCCTTCCTTAGCTTATACAGCCTGCCCTAGGTCTGCGCAGCTCCTCCAAACAGATTTCACACTTCACACAAGTTTTCCTAGCAGATTCAACAGTCCCAGACTTACAGGAATTGTACATTATTAACAGTCCCAGACTTCTAGAAATGGCAGATTATTAACAGTCCCAGACTTACAGAAATGGCAGATTATTAACAGCAGTTCAATGCTTACAAGCTTAAGCTTCAGCCACAAACCCTTATTTCCAATCGTTGCTTCCTAGCTAACTACACAATGTCTAATAACAAGAATCACAAATCTTTTGGTATTACCTTGAAGCTCGATTGAAAATCCTCCAGACTCTATCTCTCAACAGCGAGAAGAATGCTATTCATGCGGGTTTACGTCCTCACAAACCTTCAAAGAGAACTTCTCCACAATTTTGCCAACTTAATATATTATCCAAGCATGCTGAAAGAGAGTTCTTCACTCTCTTTTATAACACTTTCTAAGAGCTCAACCATTCACCTTAACAATGAGGGATAAACAAAATCACTTTTTGCCCTTTTCCTATAATTTTGGGATTTGTGCTTTTTAGACCATGTTTTCTCGCAGTTGTTTTTTCGGCCTCTTTTTTATCGCAATTGTGTTTTGTTTATTATTTCCATGCCATATAACATAATTTTGAAAGTCCCCAATAACTTTTATTTATGCTTCCAATGAATTATAGAATAACGGGGGGCATTTAATTAAATATTTTCCACAAACTATAGACTATACATTAATAAAGTTAAATAATTAAATTTAACTTTATTAATGCATAATAAATTATATCAATGATAATTAAATGATCTTGTCGATATTACAAATTTACCATCAACATGCCATTGCAACTGGAAGTCCAACAAGCCCATAATGACTTACTTTAAATAGTAAGTGCCCTCAAAACTGCCTCAAATCACCTCGAAATGAACTGCAATCAAAACTGCCTAGGCCAAATGGCCTCTAAATCCCTTTTATGTCCTAGTTAGCCTACATGACCATGGGGAAATAGGCTAATGACCATATCATGCAATAAGTGCTAGAAAAGGGACATTACAAGGTTCTATTGCCAATTAAAAAAGTCCAGTCTCTCTCCACTTTTTTCAAGTTCACGGATTAGAGATGCCTATCCCTCTATCTTCAGGAAGTCATTAGACTTTGAGACCATTCGCTCCAGCATCAGCACCCTGCTGGTTCGCAGTCTTGTCAACTTATCACCTCCTTTTTCTCCGGGCTTCAGTCAGCGCATGGTAACATGCAAGAACATGGTCCCCCTCATTGTTGTTGCCATTTTGCTTTGGTGTTGTTTTCCCTTTGGCACCATTTGTCATCCTTGCTTTGGACTGGCCTTTTGTCTTTTGTCCGGTAGTCCCTTTGACCCTTTGTGGTCTGTTGTTTTGTTGGTTCCCAAATTAACAGATTGGAAATCCTGTGCTTGCCTACTCAATGTTGGGAATATCCAATTGTCTTGGCCAATGAACAGGAGTGATCGATTATGATCTTCCTCCCCTACACTCCAGGCTCTGCAGAACCAAGGCGGGTGAGCCTATACCTCAACCAAACTTCTTGGCTTAAGGCTTTTTATAGAAGATAACAATTATACATTAAAGTTGAGTGATGTCTCAAGATGGCAAGTAAACTCTTGACATAGATCAAATTGTGAATATCACAACTATTAAATATTTGGATTCTATGAGAATGCTTTAACAAGATGCTATTGAAAGAATGTTTTAAAATAATGTATTATTTAGTTGAAATAAATACTGATGACTTCTTTCTGCTTGTAATTTTCTCGAACAGAGACTTCAACTTTAGGATAATAGATCAGTGCCTTTCTTCTATTGGGCAATAGAGATAGTTCCTTCTTTAATCCTATGTACAACTAAGTGAGACAGAGAACACCACCTAAATGCTCCTAATAGATCAGTGCCTTTCTTCCATTGGGCAATAGAGATAGTTCCTTCTTTAATCCTATGTACAACTAAGTGAGACAGAGAACACCACCTAAATGCTCCTAATAGATCAGTGCCTTTCTTCCATTGGGCAATAGAGATAGTTCCTTCTTTAATCCTATGTACAACTAAGTGAGACAGAGAACACCACCTAAATGCTCCTATCAACTGCCCCTCTTCAATGTCTTTGATTACTTTATTATGCTACAATCAGTCTTATTGAATTTAACCCAAGCTTAAAGAGCCCAATAAGATAGAATTAATAGTGCCTAAGAATTCTAATGATCAAATTGCAGAATAATGGGAATAATTTCCAAACATAAAGTTTTAAAGCAGCTTTATCTTCTAGAGATAAAATCACAAAGGACTGATCAATCGGGAACGATCAAATCCATAACTCCAAATTAGAGAAAATTCTAGTTTATATTAATGCTTCATAGAGTCTTCTGTACAATAGATCACTTGCAGAAAGTGCAGTACAAAATAATAAGTTTTTACATTGTTCATGATGATTTTAACCTTTACATTTTACACCACATATATATCTGGATGAATGGTTTTCACACCACTTTAGGGTGAAGAGACACCACCCTATGTTAAAATTTAAAAACTTCTTTTAAAAAAACTAATCAACAAACCAACTAATAACTACCTATCTTTCGGATTTGGCTTTAGTCGAAAATCCAAAACAGATTGTATGAACATAAGATTTTTACTCGGGATAGGAAATTTGATTTTCAGAACTGGGTCTGTTTTAGATTTTCAATGTTTGGTCGTTTTCATTCTCTGTCGACATCATCTTTACAGAAGGTCAAAATTACAACATCTCTAAGACCTTTGCTTATAGAATTTTGATTGTTCCTGTCACAAAGCTTCCTTAATCCCTCAACTTTTAATTGAAAAGTAATATATTTTTGTATCCCATTTCATGTACTCCATCATATCATCAATTATTGAGCATGGAGTTTAGGATGCCATTTTTAGAGTTTTGTCACTATATAGGACTCCAAATTTTGCCAAAACTTTAGAGCTCCAACAGGCTCTTTCTGGGGACATATGTTCCCTATGAGCATAGCGAGATCCCTGTTATCTCTGGAGAAGCAGATCATTATTTTATTATCCTCTTTATAAACTATTTGTCTGAACTTAATTTGGTGGCCCCTGGCCCCCAAAATGAATATTATTCTTTTCCTCTGTCAAAGACCTGATTCTGATCATGCAATGATATGAACTTTCTGAAAACATTTACTTCTCTTCTTACATCCTTTTTACAATACTTCTCATCAACATTCCTTCTTTTTTGATTTGAAAGCCAAGTGTTGTGTTTATAGTCTCCTTTGACCCTAGATAATTTGCATTTATTTTTCCTATGCCTGTCAGATCTTAGAAACCATTTTATATTGTACCCGCCCTTTAAAATTTTTATGATATCAACCTTATTACCATATGTGAGTTTGAAAGGATTCCTATAGTAATATTTGAAATTTCTAATATCACCCCTTTTACTATCCTTTTTACCCTTTGGTTTATTTTTTGTTATTGAATTCAAAGTTTTATTTTCATCTCCTTTTGGAAGTGAATTCCTTTTAACCTTTTGCTTCAAGATAGGCTTCTCCTTGTGAAAATATTTAGGCCTTACAAGTTTCTTTCTTTTCCTTGTAACAATCTCTTTATGTTCTGGAAATATTTCATTTTTCTCACCTAGGGACTTTGGACATATATTATCTTCAGGAGTATTTTGTAGAAAATCTTTATCTATTCCTCCATCACGCATACTTTCATGAGAGTCTCCCTCTGCTTCATTAGGTGTTTTATCACGTAAGAGATCATCAAAGTTCACATCTTCACTACATGTGTACACTTGAGAATCATCATTTGCTATATTAATAGGATCAAAATCTTCATCCATGTCATCCATTGAAATTTCCTCCTGTATATGCTCTGTATGCAATGCTATTTCATCCCCATAGTCTGAATGCAATTCTATTTCACAAAATGGATTAAACATTTCTTCATATTCCTCCGGTGCTTCATCATTCAAAAAATTTTCACAATCAATTCTAGACACCTTTTCTATTATACTCACCACAATATATGTAACCTCCTAACATATCATTTTCCTGGGAATTATCATTTGCTTCATCAAATCTATCCTGAATATGCTTTAATCCACTTATCTGTTTATTCTGACAAACTGAGAAAAAATTTGGAGCATTTCTCTGAACGTGTCTTTGGTATTCTGTATCTAAAAAGTCTGAAATTTCTTCTGAACTGAGAAAATTTTCTTCCTCATTTTTACATTCCCTGCAGTCTATTTCCACACAAGTCTCATCAACAATGTATTTTTCTTCAATCTGATCGAAAATTTCTTCATCTGAATCTGAAATTTCATTAGGGTTTTGTTTCTTTTTTATGTATTTTTCTTCGCATTGATCATCTTATTTTAATATATGCAGAAGGAGCTTTACAGAAGGATCATCTAGTGTGATTCCCAACTCACGCATTTTATTTATTAATTCCTTGCGCAGAGGCATAATGTCTGAAGGTATTTCTCGATAAATGTTCACCATCCTTATCAACAAATGTGTTGAAGATTCACCTTCATATCTTTCCAAACTGAAAAATCCATCCAAGTAAGACATATAGGGTTCTTCTTCCATAATGCAATTCTGATTTTCGTCTTGTTCATAACACATGTTATCTTCTTTTTTACTTGCATCATGAAATTCATCGAGGAACCATTATTCAAATTCTCTCCACGATGATATGCTCTGTGTAGGTAGTGATTCATATTCTTCTCTCGCATTATCCTTCAAAGTCCTAACAAATAACTTCATCACATGATCTTCTACATAAATCTCATAATCTTCTATAAATGTATAAAATGCATCCAAATGCTCAAGTGTTGATTCATCTCATTCTCCATGAAACTTTGGTACAAGTTGTGAAAGTTTAGGGAATAACTTATTAGGAATACATTGAAATCTTCTGAGATCCAACGACCTGATGCCATTTGGAACAAATGGTTTTCTCTGAAACGGCTGTTTATTTTGGTACATTCTGAATATCTGAATTTGTAGTAACTTGTTTCTTTATACATTAGGTTCTTGTCAATAGAGTCGTCACTTCTTTCAAAGAGGAAAACTTTACTTATCTCCTTTTGGGTATTCTCCCTCAATAGAGTCATTGATTGAAATGTTTTATTAAATAGAGTTGCCACCTCTCTTCGAGGAAAATATTGTTTGCTCGTCTTCTGGGTTCTTCCTTCCAGCAAAGTAAACTTTTGTCACCAAAGATTCTAGAAACCTTATTATTTATTAACAGTTCCCCAGCAGAGTCGCCAATCTGTTGGTTGCCAAATTAACAGATTGGAAATCCTATGAGCTTGCCTACTCAATGTTGGTATTATCCAATTGTCTTGGCCAATGAACGGGAGTGATCGATTATGATCTTCCTCCCCTACACTTCAGGCTCTGCAGAACCAAGGCGGGTGAGCCTATACCTCAACCAAACTTCTTGGCTTAAGGATTTTTATAGCAGATAACAATTATACATTAAAGTTGAGTGATGTCTCAAGATGGCAAGTGAACTCTTGACATAGATCGAATTGTGAATATCACAACTATTAAATATTTGGATTATGTGAGAATGCTTTGACAAGATGCTATTGAAAGAATGTTTTAAAATAATGTATTATTTGGTTTGAAATAAATACTGATGACTTCTTTCTGCTTGTAATTTTCTCGAACAGAGACTTCAACTTAAGGATAATAGATCAATGTCTTTCTTCTATTAGGCAATAGAGACAGTTCCTTCTTTAATCCTATGTACAACTAAGTGAGACAAAGAACACCACCTAAATGCTCCTATCAACTGCTCCTCTTCAATATCTTTGATTATTTTATTATGCTACAATCAGTCTTATTGAATTTAACCCAAGCTTAATGAGCCCAATAAGATAGAATTAATAGTGCCTAATAATTCTAATGATCAAATTGCAGAATAATGGGAATAATTTCCAAACAAAAAGTTTTAAAGCAGCTTTATCTTCTGGAGATAAAATCACAAAGGACTGATCAATCGGGAATGATCAAATCCATAACCACAAATTAGAGAAAATACAAGTTTATATTAAAGCTTCATAAAGTCTTCTGTACAATAGATCACTTGCAGAAAGTGCAGTAGAAAATAATAAGTTTTTTACATTGTTCATGATGATTTTTACCTTGACATTTTACACCACATATATATCTCGATGAATGGTTTTCACAACCGGTTAGGATGAAGAGACACCACCCTATGTTAAAATTTAAAAATTCTTTTGGAAAAACTAATCAACAAACCAACTAATAACTACCTATCTTTCGGATTCGGCTTTAGTCAAAAATCCAAAACAGATTGTACAAACATAAGATTTTTACTCGAGATAGGAAATTTGATTTTCCGAACTGGGTATGTTTTAGATTTTCAATGTTTGATCGTTTTCATTCTCTGTCGACATCATCTTTACAAAAGGTCGAAATTCCAGCATCTCTGAGACCTTTGCTTAAAGAATTTTTATTGTTCCTGTCACAGAGCTTCCTTCCTTAATCCCTCAACTTTTAACTGAAAATTAATATATTTTTGTATCCCATTTCATGTACTCCATCATATCATCAATTATTGAGCATGGAGTTTAGGATGCCATTTTTTAGAGTTTTATCACTATATAGGACTCCAAATTTTGCCAAAAATTTAGAGCTTCAACATGTTGGACATTAATAAATTTATCTTATCTACAATAATTAAACAAAGATCTCTACCTGAAAGGCTTTGTCCCATCTAACTTCTATAATGCATGCAATTTTTTCGGTTAGTAAAGGAAAAACTGTAACATGTTATGCAAGGATATTGCTTGAGATTGCATCCTCAAATGATTGTTGGTATTATATCACTGATATTAAACTGATTTGGAGATCGACAAAATCCACATGGCTACATAGTTATTTTTTCATGATTATCCTGCAAATAGCAAAAATGGAGAAGGTAATTGTATTGTCCCCTTATTAGTAATCACATGAGAGATTAATTAGCCTATTTTCTCATCCCGACAGGCTAATTAGAGACTTAGGAAATGTTACAATGGTCACGTCATTTATTTTAGTGGAGAAATAAAGAAATTGGAATATTGATTTATGGGATTAATATTATTAAAGTTACTTAATGTTATAATATAACATTATTAAACTAAAGTAACTTTATAAAGTGGAAATAAAAGTTAAGTGCGATTTAATCCTACATTGAGGAGTGGAAGATCATTGACCGCTAAAGAAGTTTTTATAAGGGAGTCCGTCCTTCCCCATTGACTTGTTATGTGATTATCTTGTTTATGTTATTTCTCCATAGTTGCTCAGATAACAGTGACTGACTTTCCAAGGACAAAACCCCTTGGTATTTGAAGGAATGGACGAAACCTCAGTCTTCCATAAGAAGTGGATTCATATCAGAATTCACTATTGTTCTTAATTGTAGAAGTTTGGTGATCAATAAGAGCATACTTTGGCAAGTTTTGAAGCTATTAGCAATATGTTCAAAACTCTCCATTACAAGCGCATGATGTACAAGCCTATTCAGCTTTGAGTGGTTTCTAAATAAATACTTCGGCTTGGGAATTGAGCAAAGACTTTGTATCAAAGCACTTGTTTGAGGAATGCTAGTAGCATTACATTGGTGGCACATACACAACTATCAAGGGTAGAATGAAACCAGCGCCTAGGAGAGCATTGTGGCTCGAAGTTTGAATTACAGTTGCGGCCCTATTGTTCAGAGGTAACAACAGTTATAACCCACGGTGAGAAAGCTAAACTCCCATCTTCATGGGCATTTGCATTGGCCGGGTCATACATGGAGACTTATTATATGCAGTCTTGATAGGAGTTATCGGGTGTTGAACTATGAACCTAGTAATGTCCGTCCATTTCATGGATGACAGGGCTCGCTGTCTATGTTGTCAAACCTATAGAAAACAGGGAAATCATTGAGAGCCATGCGATCTGGGCATAGAAGAATTGATACACAAACAGTCTGTAGAACCCTGACGGTTCTATCACTATTTCACTTGCCTCTGAAAGATATTGCTTTTTGCAA
This sequence comes from Thuja plicata, assembly GCA_018584345.1. Taxonomy (NCBI): domain Eukaryota; kingdom Viridiplantae; phylum Streptophyta; class Pinopsida; order Cupressales; family Cupressaceae; genus Thuja; species Thuja plicata. The sequence continues at coordinate 1,264,524 of MU226568.1, read as the reverse complement.
TTTGATAGTTTTTTTGCGTTTTTCCTGGATATTTGCCTTTTTCAGGATTTTTCAACAACATATGGAATTCAAGTACCATGCAAGAAATTTCATAAGCTATGCAAACTAATTATTGAGCAATCAAATATGTTATCATTATGCAATTCTTCCTATCAACTTTATTCACTAAACTCTAAATACAAATAACTTACCATGCTAAATTGAATACAACATTTATTACAAATTATCTAAAAAACTTGGAACTTCTTGCAATGGCATTGAAGTCTTTCTATGAAAGATAGCAGCCTCTTGGAAATTTTGTATACTTTAACGTGAATGCTGGATCAAGAAGTGCCGACACATATAGAGCAAAACAGACCCTCTAAAAATCAACGTTAACCCTCAAATTGATATCACAGCCAGCTAATATGAATGTCTACTCATTTTTGAGACATGCGGCCGTCAAAATTCAAAGACACGGCTCCCTTAGGAGCTGCAATTTGTAATACAAGACCACGCCACAGTGCTGCAACAATTTTTGGAAATCATACACTGAAAATCCTTTACAAATCGACATCAATTTGTAACAATGGATAGCGCTGAAAGAAGCCACCTCCAGGCACAATATCACTGGATAGTTTCACCAGTTCAGAGTGCATAAACACTTAGAAGAATTCTCAATTCTCCTAGCACTTAATATTTGAAAGCCTTGGCACAACACCTCATCAAATTCACAAATAACAAATGCATAGTAGAATGATTTTTACCTTGCATTGAATGCATTTATATCTTCCAAAGCAAATCGGCCTGTAGCTTCTAGGTTACACTACATAACTTAGGCAATTGAAAGTATTTGCTTTTGTTGACATATTTAAAATATAATAGTGTATTATATTCCCCTCTAAATATAAGCACCAAGTTACTTTATAATTAAATAAATAATTAATGCACTTGATCCCACTTTATAATATAAACTTTTAATATTTGATCTTTAATTAAATAGAATTTAATTAATGATTATCAATGACTTTAATAGCTCATTAAACTCTTTGAAGAGCTCGCTCCAAATCTTGGTGCTCACTGCCTGACTCAGACACCAAGGATGCCCTACCAAAAATAGCACTGACCCTAAAATTGACTTACTATAAATAGTAAGCTGCAAAATGGAAGCTTTGTTGATGATCCCACATCTCCAAGCCACCACCAACTGTTTAGGTGCCCTGCTAAAATAGTAACTCTGACTATCCCAGAAGTAACTATAAATAGTAAGTGTGCCAATCTGACTCAAATGAAGAGCAAAACCTCATCATCCCTGGCCACTGGAGAGGGAACTGGCCTCTAGCTCTGCCAATTGGACCCTCTGAACAACTCCATTAGCCTATGAAGGTCAGGAAATAGGCTAATCCTCTGAAAGATGACACTCACGAAATTGGGGACATTACAGTCTGCCCTTCTTGAAATTACTTGTCCCCAAGAAATCTCAAAAACAGAAAACACATCAGTCCACCCGAATCCCAAAGATAGAACTGTGTAATGTCCCTATGATCACCAACTAGCTCCTGTGACATCATCATCAGTACAACTGACAGAACCTTCCAAACTGTATCAAATCCGACTGTAGATGTCGCAGGAGTGAATATATCATAGGGAAGCAACTCGGAAGGCTGACAAAGCTTGCTTCCCAAAACTGCGCAAAGTGAGTTGTCATACACATTGTCTGCCACATGCGTCACTGAACTGTGCATCTGAAAGAGGTCATGCACATGAGGGTCAAAAGTAAAACCATACGCACTCGGCACCATGTACACACCCTCAAACTCCTCTCAGAGCCTTGTCTGAAATCCCGATCCACTGGAAGGATCTAAAACTCCGAACAAAAGCCTGCCAGGAAGTACTTCAGACTTTTGTTGCTCAACTCTAAACTCAACTTCACCGTGCCCAAAGTGGTGAAGCCAATCAATGAGACCCACTCAAGCTGCAGTGCTAACCCTGTCATCACTCGGGTCCCAAAGCACACTAAAATCACATCCATCTGTACTATGGAGATAAGAACATCAAAAGGTATCTGTAACGCTACCACTATCTCCATCCTCTGCTAGTCTCTCTTGGATGTGTCAACTCTGCAAGTAATCCAACTTGCAGCCACTAATCCCACCTATAGTAGATGGCAAATACCCATCCCACAAAGGATGACACAATCCACGAACCAATCAACACTGATACATAATTGAACCCTCTGTGTGTGGATCGGAAAGGTAGTGATGAGTACTCTACCCTATGCAGTCACGATAAAAAGATCCCACCTCAATCAAGCGCTGACTATCATAGTTCTAAATATAACCTATGTCATCTGACTCATCACCAACAACACATGCAGTGGATGTAACCACAGGAGAACCTGATGCAACATGTGGTTCTCCGCTGCTCTCAACAGATGCACTCATCTCAACTGTATCAAGTGCACCTGTAACTGTGATAAGTGTAGTCACATCCTCTACCTGCTCACAACCATAATCTGTGGACATAGGAACATCACCAACTACTGTTATAGGAAACTGAACTAAGTCTCTAGATGGTGAAAAATGTGCCAAGCCCAACTCAAGTGAGTGATCAACATCAACCTCAAAAAGCGGATTGTCATATGACAATGATGTATCTATCTCAAACAAAGGATTGTTCACAAAGTGAACCTCACCACTGTGCTGATTTTTACTATAATATGACGATGTATCTCCATAACTCACCTCATAATCAACATTAACATATGTGCTACCATCAGTGCACACATCAACATCTAAGGGCGTGCTACTAGGTACCTCAACGAACAACTCATCTGGTAAGGTAGAAGTTGTTGATATGACAGTATCTTCACACACTTCTTCCAAGGTAGCTGCATATCCATCCAAAACCCGATCTTAGGACCTATTACCAGACACCCTTTGCCTGCCACTACATGAACCAACTCTTCTTGCAAATAAGTCACGAGCTATCCAATGATATTGCTTCTTTGCTGAACCATGCATACCGTATAGCTTTGGATGAAAGTCCATAAAATGGTAGAAAGATAGATCTTTCTTAACATTTTGAGGAAGAGTGTTATATTCCTCAAACATGCTAAGCATTGCATTCCTTCTGATAGTCATTTCATCCTGTTCATCCTGTTGTGTAACCTTCATCTGATTTCCCTATTTAATTAATCTCCTGATTATTTCCATGACTGAAACAACTACCATCTGTCTGCAATGACATTGAAGTCTTTCTATGAGAGATCACAGCCTCTTGGAATTTCCGTATTCTTTAACGTGAATGCTGGATCAAGAAGTCTTGACACATATAGAGCAAAACAGACCCTCTAAAAATCAACATTAACCCTCAAATTGATATCGCAGCCAGCTAATATGAATGCCGACTCAATTCTGAGACATGTAGCTATCAAAATTCAAAGACACGACCCCCTTATCAGCTACAATTTGTAATACAAGACCACGCCACAGTGCTGCAACAATCTCTAGAAATCATACGCTGAAAATCCTCTACAAATCGACCTCAATTTGTAACAATGGATAGCTCTGAAAGAAGCCACCTCTAGGCACAATATCACTGGATAGTTTGACCAGTTCATAGTGCATAAACACTTAGAAGAATTCTCAATTCTCCTAGCACTTAATATCTGAAACCCTTGGCACAACACCTCATCAAATTCACAAATAACAAATGCACAATAGAATGATTTTTACCTTGCATTGAATGCACTTATATCTTCCAAAGCAAATCGGCCTGTAGCTTCCAGGTTACACTGAATAACTTAGGCAATTGAAAGTATTTGCTTTTGTAGACATATATGAAATATAATAGTGTATTATATTCCCCTCCAAATATAAGCACCAAGTTACTTTATAATTAAATAAACAATTAATGCACTTGAGACTACTTTATAATATAAACTTTTAATATTTGATCATTAATTAAATAGAATTTAATTAATGATTATCAATGACTTTAATAGCTCATTAAACTCTCTGAAGAACTCGCTCCAAATCTTGGTGCTCACTGCCTGACTCAAACGCCAAGGATGCACTGCCAAAAATAGCACTGAAAATAGTAAGTCCCAAACTGGAAGCTCTGTCGATGATCCCACATCTCGAAGCCACTACAAATTGTTCAGGTGCCCTGCTAAGAATAGTAACCCTGACTATTCCGAAATAGTAACTTACTATAAATAGTAAGTGTGTCAATCTAACTCAAACGAAGAGCAAAACCTCATCGTCCCTGACCACTAAAGTGGGACTAGCCTCTAGCGGACCCTCTGAACAACTCCATTAGCCTATGAGGGTCAGGAAATAGGCTAATCCTCTGAAAGCTGACACTCACGAAATCGGGGACAGTACACAGTCTGCCATTTCCAGGTGTATAAATATATTGTAACCAATATAGCTGCATATTTCTATTGCAATGAATATTACTTAGTATGTAAAGGGTGGTGTTAGTTTGGAACGAAGAATTACTTATTGCAATAGTCATGATGTATTACTTATGATTACTATTCTGAAATCTTTGATATGAAGTTTATATATCTTAAACCTGTAGCAGTATGCTAGTCACTTTGAATGTATAAATTTATAGCATATATGTTGCCATGGATACTTCCCAGTCTGTAACAGTAAACTACTAAATTCCAAAATCAGAACAGTGAACTGCTTGTTGACAAGGTTTGTTGACAAGAGATGGGATGCTAAGTGTTTGACAGAATTAAAGTGGCAATAAGAAATAGTTTTTGAATGTTATATACAGCAAGTATTCAATCAAATGCATACTCTATACAATTGTAATTTGTGCTGGAGTATCTGGTTCAGTTTAGGTGGGTTCTTTTCTGCCTTTAAGGAAGTATGACAAGTGTTTGGTGTAAAGGATCAGTAGTTATTTTTTAATGTTAAGACCATACAATTGTTTGATTAAATGTCTGTCATGTAGCCTTGTACTTTGTAATGAAATTTGGAATCAGGATAAGTAAGGATTCTTACAGTAATTAAGACTAGCATAGAAATATAATGATAAGTCAGGTTCCACAGATTCAGGAACTTCACCCCACAATTGAGATGCTTAAAAAGTGGATAGTTGCATCCCACTGTACTATTTTCTCATGCTTACACTGCAAATAGCAGAAATGGAAAAAATTATTTAAATTTTAGACTAGCATAGAAAATGAGATGATAAGCCAGTTGCACCCACAGGGAGCTTCAGCAACAAGATTGAGAGGGTCAAACTAAGAAAATGCAGATATCTACTCAGCAGAATTATTGGCTAAGATCTCTCTCCAATAATGTGGAAACTGGAGGTAGCTATTATGTTACATTCTATGACAAATCAATACAAGAGTACACAGGACAAAATTATCTGGAAGCGTGCACACATAAAAAAATAAAAACGATGACTCCTTTTGCAAATGCGCATTGTTGGTTCCCTTATTTGGCAGATCATGAGGTGGGAGATATGTGCCCCACTTTCCTGGTAAATAAGGCAATTAATATTTGCTTCTCGCAATCTGTTGACAAGCAGGCAAATGTAAAATGCACTTCTTAAAATATAGTTCATTTAGTTCAACTCATAACTGGAAGGTTCGTATACGAGCTTCAAAGACTTGAGCATTACTTTAGTAGACCTGTTCTTACCAGATCATTAATGCAGCATTGAGCTAAAACAAAATAATTTGCAAAGATGGTAATATATAATTAGGCATACCATGTAATGCACTTTTGTCTTACAGTACTTTAATAGAGAAAAAAATAATTGGAATAAGCTTTTAAACTAATTTTTCACATCTTTCTTCTTTTAGAGTAAGCCCCGCAACAGTCTTATACACAAGGAAAGTCAAAGAATATTTACCAGAATATCTGCTCTTGAAATTGATTTTGTCTTGGAATCTATGACATAAATCTCTTCAAAATCTAGCACAAAATTGGGATCATCTGCCATTCTATTCTTATAATGCTTCATCAAGAATACCTGTCCTAAGAGACAATTACAGATGTGTTAAAAGGGAAAATAAGAAAACTCAAAAAAGATAATGCAATTAAAGTATGAGTGAGGAAAGCAAATAGGAAACAAAGTCATCAAGGGAAAATAAGCAACAACAGAGGAGCCACTTGGACCAATGCCATTCAACTCGGTCTTCACAAAAATGTCCTAGGAGTTGATGCATCCACTGATTTGCTGAATTTTATCTGCATTTGCCTCTGCTGCATCCAATGTGACATTGTCTTACCCTTATCCCAATAAAAGACCTCCAAATTGGCTCTGTCCACTTTTTAAGGAAGACTCAAAACACAAAGTCATCCATCTGCCTGGAAGTGATTTATTACGCTTCTTGGAGTGGATATGTCCAAACAAGACCTAACATATTACAATTCTGGTAAAATTTTAAATCTATTTCATGGCTACACAATTCTAATGCCAAAATTGAGAAGCTCGTATCTTGAGGTCTCACAAAAACATTGTACAGGAGCTGAATTTGGTATGATGCAAGACAGACTAACCTAACCAATGACATCTAAGGCCAGAAATCATTTCAGACCAGATGAAGAAGATTGGGTTTGGCATTTCTTCCCAAAGCTTGATTGAAAGATTATTGAAAGAAAATTGAACCAAAATCAAAGTAGGCACAAGGTCTGATCATTTGGATCTAATACCAATTAATGTGTGTTAATGAGCAGAACAATGAACAAATGGAGAAACAACATAAACAAGCAAGAGGATATTTTGCCTACTGTACAGGTGTACACTCTTATTATTACACAGGTTATATGATTATCACAAAGGATATACTTTTTAATGTTCCCATCCTTAGACCAATTATATAAAAGTAATTAGGTTGTGCTCCACAGGGACGCGTCCCTTGGACTTTTAGAGCCACTCCCATCCCTGGTACGGTACAAGGACACGGGGACGGATTTTCGCCGTCCCCAATGGCAATCCAAAATGGGCAAATTGGGTACCATCCCCAAAATGTCACTTTGAGAGAAGCAGGGTACGGCTAGAAGTCCCCAGGACGGTTAGGGGATGGCTAGAAGTCCCCTACCCGTCCCAGGAACTTTTGGCCGTCCCCTATGGCCCAAGCCATATTTGGACTGCCAGTGTTAAAAAAATAAGGCATTTTTAAATTTGAGAAAAAGGTTGGTTGGCCCACAAGGACATCCAAAACACATTTAACAATACCAAAACCTAATCTAAGCATAAAATAACCAAAAAGAAGAAAAAGAAATTCATTTTCACATTCGCAAAGGAGAAGAGCAGCAAGAAAAGGAGAAGTTGGTGAAGGAGTGAACAACAATTGAAAGGAGAGGTTAGGGCATCAAATCTACTTGATTTAGACTCTTCGACCTACTATCCACTGATTATGGACAGTTATATATTATTGCAGACTTCTATGTTTACTGTTTAGTAGTTTAGTTATAGTATTTAAATTTTAATATTTTATGTCATTTCATGGTTGAAATTTGGAGCGTTTGGGCATTTTTTCTATATGTATGCCATATATTGACAATGAAAGCATTTGAATTTTGTTATTTCGCTTATCGATTCGCATGTGAAATCTCAATTCAAGTCTACTGCTATGTATTAAGCTTCTAAAATGTCTATATGAATGCTTTATCAATGTTATGATATGCATATTGAAATTTCTCTCTATATATAAAAATTCCCCTAATTTTTTAATAGTCGTCCCCTACCCTCACTTAAAAATTGGCCCTAAACCGTACCCGTAACGGAAACACGTCCCCTAAACCATCCCCATCCCCTAAAAATTGGCCCTAAATCGTACTCGTACCGGAAACACGTCCCCGTCCCCTAAACCATTCCCGTCCCCAAAACTCCTTGGAACATAGTAATTAGGTACTTTTGTGATTAGGGAATGGCAGTCCTTGAACACATATAGCCAGTAGAAGTTAGCAAAAGTAGATACATAGAAAATTGACAGTTAGAAGTAGATGCACATAAGTTACTAGTATAAGAATAAGATATTCGGAAAATCGTGAAGTCTTATGAATAAGACGATTATCCTATTAGGAGGAATAAGGATTAGTCCAAGATTATCACCTTTCTGAGAAGGATAGTGAGCAACATAGGGAGTTGTTGGCTAAATATTTTGCAAGTCACTAAGACTACAACTTGCAAAATGTGTTTTTTAGGCAGCAATGTGTGAAATTACTCTCTCCTCTCAGCAATAGGGAAAGCTCCCTTCTTACCGCAGGTGGCTTCAAGTAGAACTGAACTGTAACACATACAGTTCCCCTTGCAACAGTAATACCGGTGGCTCAGAGATTGACTTAAGAACAATCGACTAAGACAACAGTGAATTTATCTAAAGATGAAGTGATACAAGAGCTCAAAGTCTCTTGTCCTCACTTCAAATAAGTACTCTACGTATCTAAGTTCCAATACTGAAGCCCAAAGTCTTCAGTCCTTGGAGTATTACAGCCACTATTTTCTATAGTAATCCTAATTCCCTGAAGCTCAAAGTCTTCAGACAACTTGAATTAAAGCGCTCAAA
>MU226568.1:1242392-1255871 GCA_018584345.1 Thuja plicata | reverse complement strand
TTATTCAAATGCTCAACTTTGCACAATGAAACTCAAAGTTTTCAGAATACAAGAGAATTGCCTATAGTTTTCTTGCACACAACAAAAGATGATATTTACAATGAACCCCCCTCCTTATATAGGAAAATAGAAGAGGGTAAAGTGGAGAAGAAAGGGGAAACCCTCAACCACTTTGATTTATTCAAACCTTATCTCTAACTAACTAAGACCTATTCAAAGCTTTATCAACAACTAACTAACTTTGACTTATTCAATGCTGACGAATTTAAAGTCCCTTCAGCATGATTACATAAGAACACTTTACATATTTTTGTGTAATCTGTCAAAGATCTTACACTTTTACAAAAACTAAGTGTCCTAACAACACTTTTTAAAGAAGATTAATGCATGTCTCAAACTGGCAAAGAGACTTATGCACAATAGCTGGATCTGGTGAAACTATTTGTCGAGCAATGTTTACAGTCTTGCGTGCACAACTTGCTGCTTTTGAAATTTCACCATTGTACTGACCCAGATCCTTTTGAAGTTGATTCAACATCATTTTGTAGCTTGCCAACATATCCATAGAGCTACAACTAAAGGTATCAGCTTCTAGTTCTTGATGAACTATTTGTACAAATCCTGATACGACTTGCTCTTCCAGAATCAGCTCCCCACTCTCTAAAAACAACTTACATGCCAGTTCTTCGAAGATCTTGACAACTCCCTTGGGCTTGACGCATTCCTGTAAAGCCTCATGTACTTCTGTGATCAAATCCTTCAAAACTTTTTCTTTGTTAATCATCTGATCTAAGAATTCAAAGTACATGTCCTTTGAAGGAACTATTTCATAGGCACATAAGACATCTAGATCGGCTTCTGCCATTTTCCTCCAAACATCTAAATCTTCATTTAGAGTCTTTAATTGCTGATCAAAGATCTCAACCAACTCATGTTGCCTATCTGTAGTCTTCTGGTAATTCCTGAGTATATGGTACATATCGCTAATAACTGTTATTCCCTGGTGCTCCAACTGACTGCCCCAGTCATTTACCATTTTGCCCTTCTTCTCTAGTTCAACATGCTACCGTGCATCCTCTGTACATAAGTTCACCTACTGAGAAGAAGAAAGTTTCTCAAGAGTGTCATGAAGACGATTGTTTTCCTCTTTTAGCAAGTGTTTCTTTTGCCAAAGCTCATTAGTCCTCTTAGTATACCGATCTAGCGCATCATGAGCATCCATCTGACAACTCACATAAGATTGCTTTCCTAACTCCACCCTTGTGATCTTATAATCCGTGCTCTCAGGTTCATCTGCTGTTTTTCTTATGAGTGGCTCCGCTACTTCAACATACTTAACCTTTTGATCATCAATAATGATTTTCGAGAGCACTTTAGCTTTCTTACCTTTTGCAACTCGGGTTTTACCTTTAGGGGCAATCTTAAAATCTTCCAGAAGTACCTCCAACTTCTTCCTTTTCTATGTAATAGTGCCTAGCCAAGGATGTAAGACAAAAGATGATGTTGAAGCATCAATGGTAACCATGGTAGTTACTAGTTCCCTCTGTGAAGAAATATCTATTGTGGATGCTTTCAAAACACCTTCATCCTCTTTTTCCATCTGGAACACCAGATCATTGTTAGACATAAGTGTATCTAACCGAGGCAACTCTTCAGGAAGCTCGTTAAAAACATGTGACAAGTCTTCCTTCTGCGCTGGAGCAGCAGAGGATATAGGAGTGGCTAGCACAATAGCATTTGAATGTATTGAGGGCAACTGAACCGTGAAAGAATCCACATCTGTGTCCAACGGGGACATTGGAGGTTCATCCGTTTCTGGTGCTGACTCATGCATTCCTTGAATCTCCTCCGCTGCTTGGACTTGTGTTGCCTCAGGAGTAGTAGAAACTTGTAGTTCTTCCTCACTATCCGAGAGGTTAATTATTTTTGGACCCTTTGCCCTAGATGATGCTTCCGGTGTAGGAGCCTTTACCATGAGCTTTCCTCCTTTGATGGTGAGTTTTGGAATAGCCTTGACCTCAGATGCAAAAGACTCCTCTTTTCCTTTACCTAATATTTCAGGATTCATACCCACAGGACCAGCTGGATTGAAGTCTCGACCAGGCTTGATTTTAATACTTTTTATGCCCCTTTTCTTCAACCAAATATTTGTATTTGCCAAGATATTCTGGAATCTATCCCAAATGGATACATTCTCCTTCACTGACCAGCATGGTGGTAGAATGGGCAAGTTCTTGACACGGTGCTTTCTATACTCAAAATCCAAGATCTCATTATCATCTATGACTCCATCTAGAATCTCATCAAGACGAAAGTCTATGATTTGTTTGACAGTGAGCTTGCAATAATCCATTTTGGTGATCTCTGCTTCAGTACGAAGATCAATCCAAATATCCTCCAGGCGGTGTACATGACTAAACTGCTTTCGGATTTTATCATTCAAACCTCTCTAGTCAAAAGAACTTCTGGCAATGAATTTCTTCAAATTAATTTCTTGAAGTTCGAACTCCATATTTTTGGCCTTCGGAACTGTGTCAAGTGAATACCTGCCAATCCTTAAGGGATTGCGTGAAGAAATGCCAACACCAGGCCTGTGCAGAGAATTTTGATAAACTTGAACAACCATAAGCTGCCTAGCCAACTCCATGAGAATGATCTTATCTATAGGATATCTTGGCAAAGTATATGGTTCTCCTTTAAAATATCCCACTCTTAGGTAAGTGAAATTTGGGAACTAAAGAAAAAGGCAACCATATTCGCTGACTTTACTCCATGCTTCGTCAGAGACTCTCCTGTTTGGGAGTTCTTTATCAAATAAGCATCGATAATGACCAAAAAATGCATCTTGTACCCTCCTGAAATGGATGCGACTAGCTCTTAGGGGCAACTGATCATAAAAGGTCCAGACGGGCACTTGCATCCTATCTCCTTTAGTAGATAGTCCCGAAAAAGAGCCCAAGGCAACAACAATGTAGACGAGATAAGAATTCATGTAGAAAGTACTTGTGTTGAGTACTTGCACCAGCTGTTCACAAATAGAATTACTTATGAATTCTCCCCAGAACAATCTCTGCCTTGATTTTAGAATCAAAGAGAGATACTTAAACATCCACGGCTAAAAAAGATTGGACTCTCTAAGACCTCTCAATCTGCTCAATAAGGTTATGAGGTCATGAACCTCCTCTTTAAAATCAGATCTGTGTACTCCCTTTGGCCATCTTACCAAATTAGGCCTTTTTATAATCAACCAATGTTCGTTGATATATTTTACACAAGTTGTCTTCCCATTCTCCCAACTTTTGAGAGCTCTATCAACTGTCATGTCCAGTACGACCGGAGCTGGAGGAACCTTGAAAACCCGATCAATGGTGTCTGGATCTAAACTAATGATCACTTTCCCATCTTGATCTTTGATGGTTCGGAAGGTAGGATCAAAATGCTTAGCACAAGCCATTACGAATTCCGGTTCAAGAGCAACTATTGGAAAAGTGGAGACATAGTGTATGTAGCTTTCTCGGACGCTGATCATTTCATCTTTTGTGGACGTATCCACCCTTTTCAGGAACTCCTCCATATTCAGATGTTTGATCTCTGTATCTCGGATCTCATCCACATAAGACGTGATCTGAGAGGGCATGATGGAGTTCTAGTACTTGTCATATTGGTATTTCATCTTCTTTTTCCCTTTATCTTTAGGAGATGCTATTCCCCATTCCAACATGACCAAGTTTGCACCTGTAGTAACTGTCACATGGAAATTCCAAAAAACAAGCATTTCGTCATTAAGGGAAGAAAGATCCATGTTAGATGTACAAACAAGGAAAGCGGGCAGCCTTTCAAGAAGATGAAAGAAGATAGGTATGAAGCCTTCTGATGCATATACGTAAAGTGGGTTATGAGGTAAAAAGAATAAAGAAAATATCTTTATCTATAACTTGGTGTACCCCTTTGAATATGATTGCATATGAGATGGAAAGGTGAGCTTTTCTGGAAGAATTGCATGTGGGATAATAATAATTTTCCCTTCTTTTTCAAATAGGAGTATGAAAAAGGTGAGCATTTTTGGAGGCATTGCATATGGGACAGCACTTTGCATTTCTTTATGCATTTGGGGAAGAACATCCTTGAGAACGGGGTTTTTAATCCCGACTGCATATGAGAACAAATGACATTCTCATATGCAACTTGGAGAAGATGAGAATGGAAGAAGAAAACATATATACAAACAAAACAACAAAACACAGTCATAAACAAAGAAAGAAACATAAACAAAAATACCTCTTCTTTGTATGCAAAAAGGGAAGAACACAAATCTGATTTTTCTTTTAAGCAAAATCACAAAATTCTGGAAATGATAACATGAATTTCGAATTCAGCCTTGAAGAGAAAAGACAGAATATATAACTTATTACTTTGACAATTTCTTCATGCAAAGTTAATGCCAATCTTAATGAGTCATAGTTGGGAATGACAAATGTCCATAATGCAGCCCTAGATTGCTTAAAACCAGCAACTAAGAGGAAGATTTCAACCAAAAACGTGCCCTATTTCATAGCCATTTCTTTCTCATCATTAAATGCAGTAATAAAGAATGCATTTCGAATTTTGAAATGAAAAGAAAGAAACATTTATGAAATACTTGCCAAATCTGCCCAAAACTAGGAGCGAATGTTGCAGATGTTAATGGCGGATTTCTTGGAGAAGAAAACGTTTTCTTATTTCATGCATATGCCCTAGGCGGACTTCCTCAAGCAAAATGCACCTTTCTATGGGTTCAAAACTTAAGTTTTTGGTTATGCGAAATCTTCACAAAAATTTGCTATGCTTCCATGAAAAGAGAACGCAGCAACCTATAGAGGAAAACCGCGTCAAAATGCTACATGCTTTTGGGAAGGAAAATCGCGTTTTTAAGACTCCTTCATAATCGCGGGTTTCAAAAGAAAGAAAAGACATATGTTTCGATATGTCTCCAACACGTCTTTCAATCAAAAAACGACGCCCAATTATATAAAGACATTGCATACGTTTTGTAAATGATATGCAAACCATTAAAAAAATGATGCCCTGAAGTTTCCTTTAATCAAAACGTTTTTTATATAAGAAAAAGCATATGTCATTCTCCTCAAATTCGACGCCATGTGTTAGTTTCATAGGCAACGGTCTTTTAGGAGACTAAATCATCTACTTTGATATATTTCTTTTATAAAAAAAAATGCTATGACTTAAAGCTAACCACGGGCTTTACGAAGGCTTTCGCATATGTGAATGCTTAGAAAAAGTCGTGCTTATTCCCTTGAAATCGACGCTAGATATTACTAACGGACTTTTGGAAGAGGAAAACATATGCTTTCAAGTTTGAAAGATATGTTTTCGAACCAAAAATCGACGCCATGCAACTTAAAACAAAGCGACGGTTTTTTACAAAGGCTTTCAACATGTATTCTAACATGCTTTTAACTTTAAAAAAAACACCCTCGTTTAAAGAGGAAACAACGAACTTTTAGAGGAGGGAGCACATGTATATCATGCTTGCTCAACCAAATTCGACTCCATAGCATATTAAACCGTGGGTCTTAGTTATAAGCATGATAACATAAGCATTATGCCATGCAGTCTTTCCAAATTTCGACACCATGCAGCTCTTAAAACGAATGCATAGGTTATATCAAGAAAAATCATTGTCTGTGCTTAATGAAAGGTGAGAATAAAACTTATAATAAGTTTACATGTATCTTTTAAAATGAAAACCCCAGTTTAAAACTCATAAGTGATTATGATCTCATTAAAAGAAATTTATCTTTATCTTGCCAGGATTTGAAATCTAAATTTTTAAATAACATATACATACTAATCTAATTATGTTAATGCTATTCAAAAGTTTATTTTCAAAGAAGAAAACAAAATCTTTATATGCAACTTTGATGACTTGATATGTGGATGTGATTGAAGAATCCACTATCATTGGAATTTCAAAGTGAAAGGAAAAATACACTTTCAATATAAAATAAACTCCCAAATCATGTCACTGACAAGAAAAAGCTCACCTATTAATGATTTCCCAACAATATGCAGTCTGTCTTAAAAAGCTCACTAACAAGAAACTGAAACACCTAAATTTTGAGTTTGACTAACCCAAATGACGTCTAAGAAGACTCAAAACGACCGGAAAAATGAAGACTACAAACCTAAGCCCAAAGCATAATAACATAAGCATTAAAGCGAAAGCAAGAAAAACAAAGAAAGACTCAAGGACTGGATGCTTTGTTAAAGATGAAACCTGAACGAGAATCAAGGGATAATTGATTCTGTTAAGTAAACCTCTCCCAAAACACCGACCAATTTAGAGAGAAATCCTACCAATCGTTTTTAGAATTGCGTAGGGTTGTCCAATTTTGTGGTTGCAAAATTGAGGACAATAGGAGCATCTCCATTGGATAAGACGAATCACAAGGACCAAGAGTGGAGACTTGTAAGCAACTATTAGTACTACATCTCGATCATCATACATATGTAAAGACTCCTAAATTACGATTCTAATCGGGTTGGAGACTAATATATATGGCATAAGGGTCAGCAACCAATAACAGATAAAACGTAGGGAAGAGTGTCTAGAAAATATCTGATCAAAGCAAGCAGACATCAGATAGATCGATCAACTAAGGCAAGCATGTAAGAATATGACATCCAAGAAAAAATTGATTCAGCATATTGATGAAGCATTGACCAATATCAGAAACAAGGTATCAGATATGACCATAAGAATGTTGACTAAAGACAAGGATTAAAAGATTGGCTGGTGAAGGATGATAGCAACTTGAATAATCAATGTTAATTAGTGGATTGACAAATTCATAGAAAAGGCTAATCGACATCCCCACTTAATGCAAACCCAGTTAACAGATGAAAGATCATAATATCAATTAAGGAAGGATGATTATCTATCTTTGGAAAGGCACAATATTAAGACAGCTGTTTATATTGTTAAATGAAAGATAGATAACAGCAATTAATTGCATTCGGTAAAGAAGGATAACTAACTGAACTCCATAATGAAGAGGTGCACTGCTTTATCATGTAAAGATGCGATTATCATAAGAAGAGACCGATTAAGAGTGCAGAGTCTAATCGATAATTCATCTACATACAGCTTTACACTGTCAAGAGGAATAGGCTGACCTCTAGACGTGCAGAGAAAGTAGTGGTCGTCCATGGTGCTTTGCAACTCCTAAACTTTGGAGTGTCAATAGACCCCATCTTTACGATCGGATGTTGATCCAAAAGAGGCAACCCAGATTGATCAGGACAAGACACAGGACTGATAGATTGGAGTTCCAATAGATGAGTCAACCTCTCCTACTCATAGTGGTAGTGGCTCTGAATCTGATTTTGATGCCATGTTGGCAGACGCCGATTAGAGGCAGCCATCATACTTTCTATTACCATGTTTTGGAAGTTTGTGACTTTGTCACTTTGAATGACATTTATTGCGCAAACTTGTAGCCTTTGGGCATTTTGGTGTATGCTACTATGCAGTATTATTTATATCCTATGCACATTGACTGTTTGACATGATTTATGGAAGCAATTAAGTAGTACTGTTAATTTGTTTGACTCTCATCACTCATGTGAATTTTATTCGTTGTGTTTTTCTAAGTACTTTTGAATCTTTCATACTATAATGTATGTCAGTATGATTACATTTGCAACTTATCAATGTTATCATATGAATTTCTGAAATCTCCCTATATATATGTATATATAGACGTCCTTATCCCCGTCCCCTAAAATGGCCTAAAACCAATCCATCCCTGAAATGCAGAAAAATGTAGCAATTTTCATGTATAGATGGCTTGAAAAAATCATCCTTGATAAAGATACCTGGCCAATGATTGTAGGTAACAACTACGACAAGTTTCATGAACATGACAGAGAAGCAATCATGTTGACTAAATTGTTTGTTACAAATGAAATGCTTCATAAAGTCCCGGCAAGGACAATTTCCGCTAAGGAAGCATCCGAAAGATCTACATGAGACTTTAGACATAAGGTAGAGCCTTCTTTCTAAAAAATATGTTATTTTCGATCACAATGGATGAAAAAACGTATTTGCATGCACATTTACTCAAGATTGAAGATGTTAGAGAAGATCAGTTGTCAACCATTAGTCAAAAGATGGAAGAGGATATGATGGTAATCATGCTAAAAAGCTCATCATGTGCATATGAACATTTTATTGAGACATTCAATATCACCTATACAAATGTTGACCTAAAGTTTGATGAAGTATGCAATAAGCTCTTACAACAAGACAGATAGAAAAAAATAGTTCGATAGTTGCAATGAGATAGGTGTGGAACAAGCATTTGCAACCAACAAGGGCAAATGAGAATGGAGGCAAAAGGAAGGACAAGGCAGCAATGAGGATGCATCAAAGAATCTACAGAATGTCACATTTCATTATGGAGTCATATGAAGAAGCACTAGAAGGTTGGCGATCACAAATCCAACTAAGGAGGGGCTTAGCAAAAGGACCATATCGCAAAGTAATTAGAGTAGTCAACCTTTTTTGCATTTGCGGCCACAAGACCACTAGAGAACTCCAAGTCATTTGCATGGGACATACATTCAAAGCATCACATCACTTCAACAAGAAAAACTAGTTCACAAAGTGCATTGCTTGCTCTAATTCAATGATCTGCAGTGGTGATTAATGCAGAAGTGACAGTGAGAAGTACGGTAATGGTCCTTTCTCTTTCCAAGTCCACCCAACACAACTTATTCAGCCCTTGACTCCTTGGTCCTCTTAGGCACAATGTCTTCTCCCTATCCAAGGTGATAGAGTCCTTTACTGACCCTTCCAAGAAGAGTATTGTTCAAATCAAAATCTTGCAATTTTATGTTTTAGGGATACTAGCCCTATTCTAAGCCAAAATCTGGAAATCTACACCAGTGGCTTCACACACCCCAACTAGTGATTGGGACACCTTACTTATGGTGTAAGGATAGGGATTCAACCCTCAGATTGACTCTCCAACTTTCGTAATATACCTATCTATGACTGTCCTAGAATTCCTTGTAGGTATATCCTACTAATTTTTTGGGCTTAACTCTTCTTCAAGATGACATCTAAGGAAACTAAGGGTAGATTCAGAAAACCTTTTGGAAGTTATTAAGATCCCCAAAGCCTTGATTCCTAACTCCACTCCTGCAACACCTAACCCTTGCAAAGTTCATAGACCTAATTGGCCAGACTAGGTTTGGTTTCCAAAGCAAGTGTTAGAAGGTGGGTACATGAAATAGGTGCAGGGCCTCAGAACTTCTCCACTAACCCAAAACTACTCAAATCCACCATTAGTTCACTTCAAACTATTCAATTCTTCAAATACCAATACTATTACTTTCAATCCTGGCTGAATACATTGAGATATTAAGCCTAGGGCTTGATGCAATCATACGTTTCCCTTCGAGCCACACTCTGAGCTTTAGGAATCCATAAATATGCCATCCTAACTTGCATTTTCCAAAAGCGTGAAGAATTTCACTGGTTCAAACGCAAGTTAGGACTTCATTTGTGAAACGGGCTCCTAATAAGCCTCTTCCTAGACTGTTTCTAGAAAACTGGTTCAAAAACACCTCAAACCAAAACTAATCAATCTCAAACCAGCTGAAATGTTAAACTAAGACAAAGGAACTTCAAAACATGAACTTGATTTGCAAGGATGATACCAGACACGACCGTACAACTTAGAAATGCTCAGAAAAACCCTTCATCTTCCATTAAAATTGCATCAGAACTTCTAACCACTTAGGTTCGAAGTAATGACTTAAAAACACTTCATATGTGAAGTCAAATCGATCCAAATCCCTTGGTGACTGTTGGACTTCCTTCTTGTAACTCTCGAGCAACATTTACATCTTTTGCAACATTTTTGTCTTTTTGCAACTTTTGGACTTTTGAATGGATTCTAACCTATCAAACCACCACAACATGATCAAAATGACATGAATCACATGAATTCAACACTAAGAACTCATAAAGACATAAACTCACACCTAAAGCAACTTATAGCTTAAAAAATGATCCTAATGGACTAAGGCATCTTTAGGCTTATAAGAATGCCTAAGAGATCCGTGACCAAACAAGTGGATCCAAAATCAAAATAGGATGATCTTCTAAGATCCATCCAGTTATTACAAACACAAAGAAAGAAATCAGAGACAGTCATGGGTGCACTGCACCATACTCCCCAAGACAAAGAGAACTCAAGTCCCTTGAGTTGGGTGATCTTCTAAGTCGAAACCAGTCTTCTTGATAGCTTCAGGGGTCATCCAAGTAGCATTTTCCAACGAATGGTGTTTCCATTTGACTAGATATTCATAGTATGTAGACCTCCTGGTTTGTTTGGCTATCCTTGTGTCCACAATGCATTCAATTTCTTGTAATGGTGGTTGAGGTAGTTCTTGTAGCTCTGTGTCCTATTCAAGATCTTGAGCATCTCTAGTGGAGACATCAGTAATAGGACCTTTGTATGCATATAGGTCAACTACATTGAAGATGGGAGATAAACCAATAGTGGAAGGTAATTCAATTCTATATGCATTGTTGCCACATTTCTTCAAGATTTTGAAGGGGCCAATCTTTGTCATCATCAGCTTGGTGTACTTTTCTTTGGGTAATCTTTCTTTCTTCGGGTGAACCATAACCATGTCTCCAACCTTGAATTGGACATCTCTCCTCTTGATATCTACTGCTTGTTTATATTTCTCAAAGGTTTGTTGTAATCTTTCCTTGACTTGTTGGTGAATGTTCTTCATGACCTCTGCAAAATCATCAGCTTGAGCACTCCTCTGACCAATATTTTGAATGTTTCTTAGCTCCAATACACCCCTAGGGTATGATCCATAGATAATTTGGAAACGACTGAATCCTGAACTTCTGTTGACAGAATCATAGGAGAATTCTTCTTGTGGAAGGATTGAATCCCATGCTACTCCATACTCCTTTGTTAGACATCTTAGCAAATTTCCCAAAGATCTATTTATGACTTCAGTCTGTCCATCTGATTGAGGGTGGTAAGAAGATGACATGGCTAAGTTTGTTCCAAGTCTCTTCCATAGGGTACGCCAAAAATGTCCCAAAAACTTTTGGTCTCTGTCTGAAACAATTGTGAGATTTAAGCCATGGAGTCTTACAATTTCCTTGAAGAATAGCCCTGCAATGCTTGATGTATCATGTGTAGTCTTACAAGGTAAGAAGTGTGCCATCTTGGAGAATCTATCTACAACCACATAAACATTGTCATATCCTGCTTTTGTCCTTGGAAGACCGAATACAAAATCCATGCTGATGGAGTCCCATGGTTTACTAGGAATGGGTAAAGGTGTGTACAAGCTTGCATTGGAACTTGTGCCTTTGGCTTTTTGACAAATCAAACAACACTCTACAAACCTCCTTATCTTAGACTGCAGCTTGGGCCAGAAATAGAATCTTCTTACCAATTCAAGCGTCTTGTCTAGACCAAAGTGGCCGGATAGACATCCACAATGCTTCTCCTTTATAATGTTCTCCCTCATGGAGCAATCAGGGATACAGAGTTGACTCCCTTTAAACAATTCAAGCGTCTTGTCCAAACCAAAGTGGCCGGATAGACATCCACAATGCTTCTCCTTTATAATGTTCTCCCTCATGGAGCAATCAGGGATACAGAGTTGACTCCCTTTAAACAAAAGTCCTTCTTGAATCATGTATTCTGCAAATTCAGTATGATATCTATCTCCTAGTTCCAAGCAAACTTTGTAAATTTCTTTGAAGTCTTCATCATTGGGATACATATCCTTGAGGACAGAGATACCTACACTTTCCAAAGTGATTTCTTGTATAGCCAAATTCCTTCTGTTCAATGCATCAATGACCTTGTTAGCTACTCCTTTCTTATGCTTTATGGTGAAAGTGAATGCTTGCAACTACTCCATCCACTTGAGGTGCCTATGGTTCAGTTTTTCCTGCCTGTTAAGAAAACTCAATGCATGATTGTCAGTATATACAATAAATTCTTTTGGCAATAAGTAATGCCTCCACTTTCTCAGTGATTGGACCATAGCATACCTCTCCAAATCATATGTAGAGTACTTTTGCTTAGCTTCATTAAGCTTTTCACTAAAGAATGCCCCAGGTCTCCCTTCTTGACTGAGAACACCCCCAATAGCTCTCTTACTAGCATCACATTCAATGGTGAACACCTTGTGAAAATCAGGGAGTGTTAAGATAGGTTGTTTAGAGACTCTTGTCTTCAAATATTCAAAGAAATTGTCTGCAGCATCAGTCCATACAAACTTACATTTCCTTCCCCCTTTGATAGTATCTATCATTGGTGCACTCACCCCACTGAAATTCTTGACAAATTTCCTATATAGAAACTAGCAAGCCCATGAAAATTCTTTACTTCACTGAAAGATTTTGGAGTGGGCCAGTTCAATATGGCTTCAACCTTGGAAGGGTCGATTTTCAAGTTACCCTTGGAGATGACAAAACCAAGAAATATCAATTCTTCTTGCATAAACACACATTTGTCTAAATTTATTCTCAACTGTTCCTCATGTCATCTTTTCATTACCATGTCTAGATGCATCAAATGCTCATCCTTATCTTTGCTAAAGATCAATATGTCATCTAAGTAAACAACAACAAAATGATTTATGAAAGGCTTTTAAGGACTTCATTCATCAATCTCATAAAGGTGCTAGGAGCATTTGAGAGACCAAAGGGCATCACTACCCATTCAAACAATCCCTCATTAGTTTTGAACGCTGTCTTCCACTCATCCCCTTGTCTGATCCTAATTTGATGATACCCACTCTTTAAGTCAATTTTTGAGTAGTATTTTGCTCCTCCAAGACAGTCCATAAGATCTTCTATCCTTGGCATAGGAAACCTATATCTGATGGTTATCCTATTGATGGCTCTAGCGTCAGTACACAACCTCCATGTGCCCTCCTTTTTAGGTGCTAGGACTGCAGGGACTGCACAAGGGCTTATGCTCTTCCTAATGAAGCCTTTCTCCATCAATTCTTGAATCTGTCTTGCAACTTCTGCATTTTGGTCAGGGGTCAGTTTATAAGAAGCCTTATTGGGTAAAGTAGAACCAGGTAAGAGGTCTATGCAATGACTAATA
Organism: Thuja plicata; assembly: GCA_018584345.1. Lineage (NCBI taxonomy): Eukaryota > Viridiplantae > Streptophyta > Pinopsida > Cupressales > Cupressaceae > Thuja > Thuja plicata. The sequence continues at coordinate 1,242,699 of MU226568.1, read as the reverse complement.
TCCCTCTGTGGTGGCAAAACATCAGTACTTTTATCTGCAACTATGCCTTTGTATTTGTTTGTTGGTTAACAGTTTGTCCTCTCTTCAGATTTTCAATCTTTGACTCTCTATACACCCACGGTGAGAGAACAAAAGGATGTCCACCAACAAATGGGTAAGTGTATGTCTACTATCACTACACTCTGAATTGACAGGTACAGCTCCCTGATTGTGTATGATATTCAATGAATTTGTTTTTATACTGATCACCAGGTTTATTCCTTATGAGTTTTAACCAAATTGCTTGTAGACACAAACAATTCAGGCA
>MU226568.1:1216967-1233752 GCA_018584345.1 Thuja plicata | reverse complement strand
CAATATTATTCTAACGCCTATCAATAGACAATCCCGTCCCTTGTGAATGCTCCCAAAAGAAGCGCTCGGCAAACTTCACAAGGTGTCTCGCCAAAAAAAGGATGAATTCTCATGTTCACTGCATTATACTGATTGGATCTCTGTTGGTTGAATTCCAGCAATACTCAAAACTCCATTGACATCTATAGATTGCAATCCCTATGAAGGTGTTATCCCTTTGCACCTCCAATGATTTATCTTTGATTCTTGAAGCTATATATTTCTTCAGATATCCCAAAAACTTCCAGTAAGGCAGGGGTCCCATAAGGGGGGCTTAAGCTCTTATCTTTTATGAAGAGGGCGGTCCCATGAACAAAAAAAATTTCAACTATGGGATTATTTGGAATCTTTTCCTTCAAAATAAGAGCTCCTACTTTTTAGCATTGCATATTTAAGCAGGTGAAAAAGGGGTGGGGCTAGATATTGCCCCACCTGTTAATGTTTGTAGCTTCAATCGTATGATCATTAGAATACATATAATATATGTTGATTAATAATAATATAACATATATGTTATATTATTATTAATCATATGAAATTTAATATTAAATTATTATATTATTCTTAATTAATAATTGATTGATGAAACATTATAAGATTGATTAAATTATAATTAATGGGAAGAGAAATGTCCTTTCTTATAAATAATAATGAATAGAAATGTCCCATGAAGGGACATGTCTCTCCTATCCTCATTCCCAATATAAATGAAAGAGAGATTGTTGCATTTCGAAAAGTTGAAAACACATACAACATAGAGTGCTATTACATTTGCAGCTATCCTAAAACTTGACATGGTACCAGAGCCAAATTGCAAATGTAAGAGAGTAGTTTGTTGATGGTGAACCTGTGACTGTCTCAGAAAATACAGTCTCAGTAAAAGGACCATATCTCACAAATCCACCATTGGATTTTGCTAAATTTCAGATATGTTGGTGAAAAACTAATTTCAGAGAATCTCACCGAAGCAATTAGAGAGAAAGTCTTGGATTCAAAAGTTATGACGGCATGTGTACGGATCTATGTGAAATTCCTGAAAGTGACTTTCATTAAAGGGATATATTAATTTGTTATGAACGTGGTCAAGCATTAACAAAGAAGCATGCATTCAAGGAAGGGTGTCTCTTTCTAAAAAGAAAGCATCAATTATAGAGTGTCACCTCTCTTGGAGAAATCAAGTCATTTCATAAGAAAACATGAGAATTATTCAACGATATAAGAGTGGGAATTGTACATTGTGGAAGGAGAATAATAACCAATGTTACATTTCCATTTGAACCATCCTTAGTGGGGAGATAATTCAAAGGGGAGATGTCTCTCAAATAATCTGAGAAGGTGTTTTATGATTCGATGTATATGGACCTTCATTGAAGCAACTTGTGTCAAGGATGTTGATGCGTAGATAAGTATTATTATCCTTGAGTATTACATTTATCTACTCATTATAGTCTCTCTCTCATTTGTATTTCTATACGTACTATAAGAGCTATTTGCCTTGATCTTTTCTGGAGATGCTCTTGTAGGAAAAAGAAGATCGATATCAGATTCAGAGGGAGTCTGACTCTTCAGAGGTAGCTTTGGACGAGAAGCTAAGAAGATTGATATCAGACTTAGAAGGAGTCTGACAGTTCATCTTAAGCAATCTTGGATGATCAACATATTGCTATATGCTCAATGAGTTCTTCTCTATGACAGAAGTTCGAGATGAAATCTCTTGTTTTCACCCTTTGCGCTGAGGCGTGATGGATGTCATGTGTGTGACTATTTTTAATGGGCCTGCCCCCTGTGTACATCATGAGGAAATGACGACTTCCAAATGATTATCACTTGTATTTGTAAAATTTATTGAAAGGTGACAATCTTACAATAACTTGACCTTCTATTGTGATAGACACCGTGTGATGGCTGAAACAGATCATAATAGATAATTTCCTGCATGGTGAATTCAGTTCCTTAAACAGACCATTGACCTTCAACTGTGATAGACATCGTGTGATGGCTGAAACAGATCACAATAGATGATTTCCTGCATGGTGGATTCAGTTCCTTAAACAGACCATTGACCTTCTATTGTGATAGGCATCGTGTGATGGCTGAAACAGATCACAATAGATGATTTCCTGCATAGTGGACTCAGTTCCTTAAACAGACCATTGACCTTCAATTGTGATAGACATCGTGTGATGGCTGAAACAGATCACAATAGATGATTTTCTGCATGGTGGATTCAGTTCCTTAAACAGACCATTCACTTTCTATTGTGACAGACATCGTGTGATGGCTGAAACAGATCACAATAGATGATACCTTACATTAAGGATACATTACCTATGGAAATTTTTGAGTTATGGTGAATATCATGAGACTTGATATTCTTGGTCAGACCATATCTATGATATCATATTGAGGTGATATCTAAAACATTCTTTGAGTTATGGTGAATATCATGAGACTTGAATTTCTTGGTCAGACAATATCTCTTGATATCACGATGAAGTGATATCTTCTCTCTTAAAAGTAATGGATCTTTTGTGAATTGCATTTTAATTAATTTTATCTTCCCTAGCTAAGAGGGAGTGTTGATGTTTTGTGTAGCTATGGTAATGGTCATAAGTGTTGACACGGGAGACCACTACACATTTTGTTTGATCATCCTCCCTAGCTAAGAGGGAGTGTTAATGTTTGTAGTTTCAGTCATATGATCTTTAAAATACATATAATATATGTTGATTAATAGTTAATATAATATATAACATTAAATTCCATATTATTAATAATAATTGATTGATGAAACATTATAAGATTGATTAAATTATAATTAATGGGAAGAGGCATGTCCTTTCTTATAAATAATAATGAATAGACATGTCTCTCCTATCCTCATTCCCAATATAAATGAAAGAGAGATTGTTGCATTTGGAAAACACATACAACATAGAGTGTTATTACATTTGCAGCTATCCTAAAACTTAACACCACCAACTTAGGAATACTTTTTGCCACTTGTTCAACATTTAACTTCAGAATTTTCTAAAAAAATAAGTTTGGAGGGAAATTGATTGTTTTACTTATTTTTTTATGGGACAAAGTATGGAAGACAGTTATTTATTCATGAGACCGCCTGCTTCCTTAAATTTCGGAGCTTAAATTTTTAAGCTGAACTAGGCTACAAAATTCATGGGACCACTAGCTTTAAAATATTCCTAAAAAATAGCAAGCAGTTCCTGCTCTATTTTTGAGGAAGCCCCCTTCCATAGGACCCCAGCCTAATCGCCAAAGTCTGTTTTATATGATAGTTCCTATTATTCCTCCGTATATGAAGAGTGTCGTCCAATCACCTCCCACAAAAATTTCCATATTATTTTTTCTTCATATACCTTTACCTTCTAAAGTCATACTCTTTGGAAGATGATATATTATATTATTATATTAATAATAGATAATATATTATTTTATTTATTTATATTTTGATATTATTATTAATTAATTAATTAACAAATTTATTTATTTATTATTTATTTTTAATATTATTGTTTATATATAATGTAATTATATTATAATTACGTTTTATTATTATTTATTTATAATTTTATTCATTTTAATTTTATCATTACTATTATTATTTATTATTAAAATCAATTCGTGAAATGGGACATCACACATGCCCTCTAAGAACAGTTCAACAATTTCATCCTTATGAAATACCTAGGTGATTCTCCATATTGTAAACGTTTCAGTTTTAAGCATTCATAAAGTCAACAATAGCCATGACAACGTAAACCAGCCTTTAAAAAATTCAACTAACACTATTCTAGTCAACTTTCTTAAGACAGTCAACATGGCAGTCAGAATGCATCTAATTACTGATCAAACCAAAAACGTAAGTCAAAACAGTGGTCCATATTTAACTCACCTCTTGCTGAATTCATTTTAGCTCCTTGTAATCATAAATAATTAACATTTGCCAAAACAAAAGTGATCTGAATTAAGTTCCTGATTCAGAGCATAACCCACAGCTATGGAACTTAATGCATTTTAAAAGCAGAATTTGAACAATATTGTAATGTTCCGAAGTAGATCATTGTTTAATTTCTAAGCTTTGCCTGTATTGTTTTTCCAGTATTGTTTGGTGTGTATGGATTTTTGTTTACTAGTTACAATGATGCAAACACATTTTCCAAATACCAAAAGAAATAGGAGGAACTAAGTGCAACATGAATATTAATAGCTTATTGACATCTCAGACAAGAAGTTTCTAGCAAACAACAAATCTTTTAACTTCATAGATTTAGCAATGATATTGAATACAAAGAGGCAGCAATCCACCACTTACAGGTGACTTCCAGCAAGCTTTGGACTCCTGCAGCAGTTCGTGGTAGGTAAGCTCGAACGGCAGGGATGGGGAACGTCACTGTGAACTATTGTTGTAGCATCCTTCCTCCCGCGTGGCCACGTCTTTGTTTTGTGGCTCCGTGCTCACTCCACACGAACACCCTTACCACCGAACGTTCTCCCACGACCTCTACTTAGGATGGCGTAACAACCTTCTCCTTCCAGCGTTATGTCCCACTGCGAATAATGTATGTTGGTCGCGCGGCTATCTCAGCACAGGCGCAAGCTCGGCTTGCAACGTCAATGTTGACCGTTCGGCTGGGTAAGACTTCTCACGCGGCTGGGGAGGAGAACTTCTCTCGCGCACAATGGCTCGTCTCTGCAGTCGTCCTTTCTCTTGGTGAGAATATCAGCACAGGCTAGACACCACAACTAAGAACGTTCCTCAATAACTTGCAGTCACCTATGTGCTGAAGGAAAACGTGTTCATCATTCTCGGCTACCTTCAATGAGTCTTCGGAATAACTTGAAGCACTACTATTCACCCTTATTGCCGCAATGGAAGACCAAGGTTCAACTGAATTTGCAAGCAACCTGTCCTTTTATGTGTGATATTTAAAAATATTGAACCAGAATTGATTGTTTTCTCTTACCACTGCATTAAGCTCAAATATGAAATCTGAATGATTCCACTACTGTTGAGATGCTGGGGCTACGTCCAACTCCTCTGATTTTTCCTCAAGGGTTTCCGTCCTTAAGAAAATATAACCAGTCACCAATGCAACCAAAAATTTAAATTCTTTGTTTATAATATTCTCATGGTGCTTTTCCCAAGAAATCCTTTTTTCTTTTATAACCTCGAAGTGAGGGAAAACTCCACAACTTAAGCAATGTGGGATAAAAGTGCTCACTTAAGTTACTTTAAGTCACTTAAGCCACTTTTATAAAATAAAGTAACTTAAAGTCATAAAGTGACATTGTAATTGTTAAAGTATAGATATATAGCAATAGATAAAAATCTAATGACAATTTAGATTTACTAATATATTTGATATTAATATGCAGCAATATAAAACTAATGAAATACAAATATAATTACAAGTATAACTGTTATGTAGAAGATTATAGTAATCACTTATCTCAGAATTTTAGAATTCTTATAAGATGACTTCACATTCAATAGTGTTTATTGTATATGTTTATCATCTGAACTATTTCCACTATATATAGGGGAGGAGTCATGTTGATAGACAGACATGTCTCCACGTGTGCAGACATGTCTCTCTATCAACATGTCTCCTCACTGTTTTTGCACCGTTTCAATATTAAACCCTTGTGAAACCGATTCTAATCGGTATTGAAAACATTGATTGTCAACCGATAACAATCGGTTTTGAACCTGCAGTCGTAATGATATTATCGACTTCTCATAATCGATAAAACACAAGGTGTGTATTATTAGATTTGTCTTAAACCGATATCAATCGGTATAATGCATATAAGATTTTATTTGTTTTATCAATTATCATATACATTATATATGTATATTGATATATATTAATATTATCATTATTATATATTAATATGCATATATAATGTAGAATAGTATTATCTTATGTTGCTTTATCTCAATAACAATATTATCATCAATTCAGTGATGTTTATATAATTCAATATTATAAATTAAATATGTATATATAGTAATATTCATTATTATCATATATATATATATTAATATAATATTAAGATCATTTTATCTGATCGAAGCTATAAACATCAACAGTAATATCCTTTTATAAAGTAAAGTGACTTTACTTTATAAAATGAGCCCAAATAATAAATGCTCGCCCACTGAAGCTTGTGACTGGCTGACATCCTCTGAAAGAAGCCCTTAGCCTATCCGGGTGGGGGAGATAGACTAACCACGCGCCATAATGGCCTACTGCGGGGTTGGGGACATTACAGTCCTCCCTTCCCGGGATTGCTTGGCCTCAAGCAATCTAGATCAATGCAAGGTGTTGCAGAATAGACTCACCCTCCCATGTAGCATCCTCTATCGGTAAGTCCTTCCATTCAATCAGGTTTTCTCTAATAGCCCTATTATGCAGCTTCGTCTCTCTGATCTCAATCACCTCAGCTGGCACCAAGACCAATTTACCCTGGTCATCAAGTGGGGGTAATCCAACTGAAGGAACTATTTGTTGTCCTATTGCCTTCTTGAGGCAAGACACGTGAAAAACATTATGAATCTGGCTGTCCGCCGACAGTTCAAGCTCATACACCACTTCACCAACCCTCTTGGAGATGCAGTAGGGGCCATAAAACCTGGGCTTGAGCTTTTCCGATCCACTCTTCTTCAGAGAACTCTGCTTGTATGGTTGAAGACGAAGGTAAACCATATCCCTTGCATCGAAAATCCGCTCTATCCGGTGTCGATCAGCATACATCTTTGTTTGATTTTGTGCCCTCTGAATGTTCTCCCTGAGAGACTTAATGATATCCTGATGGTCCTGTAGCTAGTCTCTCGCAATCGGCGCCCTGCAATCCTGAAGAGCCAAGTCTATAAAAGATAATGGCTCGCTGACATAGAGAGCTTGAAATGGTGACATGCCAATAGTCATATGATAGGTGGAGTTGTAGCAAAACTCCCCCAAGTACAACCATCTAACCCAAGCCCTCCATTGCCCCGCTACATAATTCCGGAGATAACCTTCTACCCATTTGTTCACAATCTCCGTCTGGCCATCCGTCTGCAAATGGTAACTGGTGCTAGTAGTCAATTCGGTGCCTGCTAATCTGAACAACTTCTGCCAAAAGGTGTTGAGAAACTTACTATCGCTGTCACTAACAATGGTCTGTGGAAGACCATGCAGCTTGAAAACCTCTCAGAAGAATAATTCAGACACCTGCGCAGTTGACCAATCTGCTGCAATAGCAAAGAAGTGAGCAAACTTAGTAAGTCTGTCCACCACCACATAAATGTTGCCCTTGCCCTGAACTCTCGGCAAACTAGTAATGAAATCCATCGAAATACTTTCCCACCTCTGGGCTGGAATGGGTAGGGGCTGCAGTAAACCGGATGGATGCTCGTGTTCCGACTTGTTCTGCTGACAAGTCTGACACTCTCTAACATACTGGAAGACATCATCCTTGAGGCCCTTCCATGAGAACCTCTCTCTAACTTGCCTGTAGGTTTTGAAAAACCCCGAATGTCTTGTTGTGAGCGCATCATGAACAACCCTCATTATCTTTGCCTTAAGCTTAGAATCTGGCACTAGGTAAATCCTGTCCTTATAGAAGATGATGTCATCAATTACCGTTTACCTGTTATCTGGAAGCTGTCCTTCCAAAATCTGACATCCTTGAGTATTTTTAGAATGCTCAACCAGTAAGTGGGATTTCCAATCTGCGGAAATCTCGGATAGAACACAACAAGCTGCAACTGCAAGTCTGCTAGAAAGTGCATTAGCCACAATATTAGTTTTGCCTTTGACATACTGATGTCAAAATCGTATGCCTGGACTTTACTAACCCACTTTTGTTGCCTATTGTTCAACTCTTTCTGCTCCAAGAAGTAGCGCAGGCTGTTGTGATCCATTGTAACTGTAAACTTGCCACCCACCAAATATTGCCTGAATTTAGCCAAGGCGTGCATGATGGCAAGCATCTCTTTGTCATACGTAGAGTACAACCTCTCATTGTCCTTGAGTTTCCTGCTCTCATATGTTATGGGGTGCCTGTCCTGCATCAATACTGCACCAATCCCATTACCTGAAGCATCACACTCTAGAGCAAACCGACGAGAGAATCCAGTAGTGCCAGAATCGGGCACGTACTCATGACAATCTTGAGTCTATCAAAGACTATCTCTGTCTCATCTATCCACCTAAAAACCCCTTTCCGAGTGAGGTCGGTGAGGGGTGTTGTTGTCTGAGAGAATACCTTTACAAACCTCCTGTAATAAGAACATAACCCAGGGAACCCTCTCAAGTCTAACACATTCCGCGGTGGTGGCCAATCAAGGATTGCCTGTATCTTCTCTTGATGAACTAACTCCATCTGCCCCTATCACATGTCCCAGGTAGAGGATCTCAGTCAACCCAAACTCACACTTGGATTCTTTTGCAAATAAAGACTGACTCTCCATGATGCTAAGAACCTCATCCAAGTGTCTCAAGTGCTATTCCCATGTCTTGCTGAAGACCAAGATGTCATCAAAGAATACCAGGACACTCTTGCGTAACTGCTTTTTGAATAAGTGATTCATGCAAGACTGAAAGGTAGCTGGTGCATTAGTGAGCCCAAAAGGCATCACTAGATACTCATAGTGCCCATAGTGACATCTGAATGTTGCCTTATGAACATCCTCCTCACGGACACGTATCTGATGGTACCCTGATCGAAGATCTATCTTCGAGAAGTATACTGCCCCATGTAGCTCATCTAACAGCTCATCAATCCTGGGAATGGGGTACCTGTTCTTAATGGTCCTCTTATTCAGTACATGGTAATCAATACACATGTGAAGAGTACCATCCTTCTTCACTAAAACCACTGAAGAAGCGAAGGGACTGCAACTGGGCCAGATGTATCCCATGTCTAGGAATTCCTTTATCGTCTTCTCTATCTCCTCCTTATAGTGCCCAGGGTGACGATAAGGTGTAGTAATCACGGGCTTAGCACCCTCCTCCATCTCAATGATGTGCTCAAATCCTCTGTTTGGAGGTATGCCTGGTGGAATGTCCTCAAAAACCCGCTTGTGCTTATCAAGCACCTTCTGAACATCAAAGTGAACCTGTTGCCCTGAATCCGGTGTGGGTTTAGAGGATATGAAGCAATGGGCTGCCCACTCCATGTCACTGTGCCTCATGATGGCCTCCATCCTATGGGTCGACGCTCTAGGCCCGCCATCTAGCATGGCCTTGAGAATCATTTGTTGATCACCCTACAAAAACTCCAATTGTTTCAGCTTGTGATCAATGGTGTACCTCTAGAGTCTGTAACCACTGCATACCCAATATAGCATCCAAACTGTCTAAATCAATGACATAAAAGTCGGCCTCTAGAAGGTAATCTCCAAAGTGAATTGGGAGACCGGAGATCTTCCCTGTACAGCTCAACAAGTCCCCTCCTACCACCTTGACCTCAAACTCTGGAATGCCATCTACCTGTAACCTCCTCCTGGAGACCATACCTATGCTGATAAAATTATGTGTAGCACCTATATCTAAAAGGCAAACGATCCTCTGTCCTCTAACCACTCCCTTCAAACGGAAAGGGTGACACGTAGGAATTCCTGAAAGGGGTGCTAAAGTAACTGGGGGCTACTTGTGGGGGGTTTTCTTCTTTTTCCCTTCTGTTGATTGCTCTATCTAATCCTCCTCATCGCTGTCCTCCTCATTGCTACCCTCATACTGCTCATACTCACCATCAGAAGCCACCTCAACATAATGTATTTTGCCTTTCCCAAGGCACCTGTGATTTGGAGTCCAAGGCTCCCTGCAAGTAAAGCATAACTTCCTCCTCCTCAACTCATTTCTAGTCTCAAAATCCAGCCTAGGAGGCATACTCTTATTCTGATTTTTATTCTTTTGGAATGAAGAGGATCCCTTAAAAGTTTTCTTAGGTGGTTGTAATATGGAGGAAGGTGAATCCAAATCATGTGCTAACTTAATAGCATCATCCAAGGTGTTTGGCTTGAGAACTCTAACCAGTCCTCTGAATTTATCCTGTAGGCCCTCAATAAACAGCATTACCTTTCTCTTCTTAGACATGTCCAGAACCATAATGGAGATCCTCTAAAACTCATCAATGTAATGCTCTGATGACCCACTCTGTTTCAGCTGAGCTAACTCCCTGTAGTAGACCTCTATGTCCTTCCTATCGAAACGGGTGATCAATCTCGTGCTAAAGGTCTCATAGGAAGTAATCAATCCGTGATCTTGGGTGACAAAGTCGTGGTGCCACCAATCATATGCAGCTCCCTCTAAATGTATAGTGGCAAATTTAATTGCCTTAGTCTCCAACATGGGTTTGAGAGTCAAGAAAGTATCTAGCTTGTGAATCCAAGCTCTAGCGGATGTCCTATCGCTGACATCAAATGTAGGGAGAGTTAACTTATTAATAGCATGTTTTAAGTCCCTATTCTGACCCCAGGGTCTTCTATCCTACTGGGTCCTGCCGAACTCTCTCTTCTGAACCATGTACTAGGGAAAAGTCAAATCTGCTTTGACATTGTCCGGTAACATATTCCACTCGTCATGCATGGTCATCACATGCTCTGGGAGAATGTTTGCTGCCTCTTGGGGTGCTACCTCTTCCCCTACATTATTATCCGCAAAGTTAGGAATAAGGGGCCTATCGGACGTACGAGTGGGGGCCCTAGGTGATCACGATACACTAACTCCACCACTGTGATGGCTAGTGGGCCTCCTGGCTGTGACTGACAACTGTTGGATAACCCCTATAAGCTGGTGTAGAACATCAGCAATATGGTCATGTCCATCTCTTATTTGTCTCAATGTTTCCTTGGCCTCTCTATCTGTCTCATCAGTCATTTTTGTACCTAGAATGACCTGTTCAAAAACAAACTCCAATATCAATAGGGAGCATACCCACTGCCCAAACCAACTAACTTCCTTGGCATGAACTATTCATTTTTCTTGGCTCGTTAGTAGTGAAGCTTACTATGGGTTAGGGAGAATTACAGTGGCACTGAAATAAGATATTATATTTTTCACAAGCCATGACTACCCCCTAAGAAACTTTAATGACTCAGAGCAATTAAGTGTGTTTGAAAGATATAGTAATCACAAGATTCAAATGTTAAGGCACAATAATCTGTATCAAGTAGATGACTCAGAGCAATTAAGTGTGTTTGAAAGATATAGTAATCACAAGATTTAAATGTTAAGGCACAGTAATCAGGTAGAGAAGACTGTAATCTGTATGAGTGCCCTCAAATGACACTACTCGAATCAAGATAGCAAACAAGGCAAACATCGAAACTCGAAGATACAAATGGCAAAAAACACCAAAGTCTGAAGAGCTGATCAAAAGATGGAAGGATGCCTCCAAAATAGGAATGAAAGAAGTGTCCATATGGTAAATGATCCATCACACCGAAATGCATAGGTACCCAACCACTGCATCCGCCTAGTACATAGGAACAAATACTGAATACATAGTTCACTCCATTGAACCAAGGAAGCATTAGAACCAACAGGAAATACCCCCCATAATGCTAAGCACGGAGAGGTATGACAGATACACTGAAAGAGGCTGTCAAGAATAACTGCATATCGAAGAAAGTACAAACACATATAAAGGATGGTGTCAAGGATGATCAATCTCTAGACACACATAATGACGCTAATGTCGTGGAAGGAACACTCACTTGACAAAGGTAGATCAAACCCCCCTAGCACTTTATTATGTAGTGCGAGTACAAATATGCACAAAATGTGCAAGATCTCAAACATGCAATGATGGCACTTTATCTCAATGTGTTTGCAAAAAAAGAAATGCTACAGAAAGATGTCTACAATACTCAGGAATGACAGAAAGTTGTAAGAACATATGTAACAGCTTAAAAGGAGTCATCCCATGCAAGGAAAACGATCTTAGGACCTGAAACATCCAAGATATCCACCAGAATGCCAAAAAGCAAAAAGCTGAATAAAATGTACCTGGAGTAGATTTTGGCAATGAGACCCATACAAGGAGAATAGAACCAGCTTTCTGACGACATGCGGAAGTCAAAAAATGGAGTCCGGAGGAGCAAGATATGATGACTAGAGGGCAAAAAGGAACCCTGACTTTGACTGACAAAAAACCCTGCAAGACAACAAAATCTAAAAACCAAACCTGGAAAATCAGATCGGGCTCAGAACCAGCTTTCTAATGATATTTTGTTTGGCCAAAAACGCCTCTGTTTGCTCAAGATACGAGCAAAAAACCGAAGAGGGTTCTAGAACAAGAAGAACTCCAAGTGATCTCAGCTAAATCTTGCGGAGCTCCACTAAATCAAGCGGTGCCGCTAAATCCGGCGGAACTGCCAAAATTGGCGAAGGTACCCAGGAAAAAAAAAAAATTTTAAAAATGAAAAATAAAAAAAAAATTATGCCGATACGGTGGCGTGAATTTCGAGGCAGCACAGAAATCAAGGCGGTGTGAAAACTGAGACATTTTTTGCCTCGAAAAGCATGCCAACATGCATGCAAAAAGAGGGCCCAGATTTCAACTGTGTCTAAATTGGACGAGCCTTATATGAAAATAGGGTTTTTTGGATCTTTTAAGCACAACCATGAGGTCGGTTTGTGCCCAAAGTGCTCCAAAAATTAGCTCCTCCCCAGATCCATATAAAAAACTCTGAAAACTTGAAACCCTCAGCACTTAAAAAAACTCAAGAACAGACTGCAACAGCAAAACTCTGATACCATGTTAGAATTTGGAGAATTCAATCACCAAGATCCACTGTATGCAAAATACCTGTCACAAAAGCAAAGAATGAAGACAACTCATAATGATCTAAAGATGAAATATTCATTCAAAGACAGAATAGAGGGAATTACAAAAGAATTAATAATTACAAAGAGATCAATCCTTATAAAGGAGATCGAAAACTTAGAAGGTGGAGAAACCTAGGTTGTATGATAATAATTAATAAATAATTAATTATTATATGCCTAAAGTTTAAGCTTAAGTGAACTAGAGATAAAAAGTGACTGAATAATTAAATCAATAATGATTTAATTAATAAGTGAAAATACCTTTTTACTCTAACAATATATATATATAGAGAGAGAGAGAGAGTTACAACAGTAGCAACCATACCAGATTATAGACTTTTTAAGTTTGCCCCTCACAGAAACCAACAATAATAATGCAACCAACTATAGTGAATGTAAGCCACGAGCCACCAATATAAAGGTTTTAAGTCGTTCAACAAATCATACTCTTACGACAAAGGTGCATCCAACCTGCATATTACACCCCTATTTTGCTATGATATTTTGCAATGTATTTTGCTATGTTATTTCACTTTGACAGATGCACAATGGTTTACTGATGCAAAGCTTTTAATTGTTTGAATTGCAACGTTGAACAAGTGGTTCACCTATGATATACTGCATTAATGTGGAATTATGAATTTGACATTGGTCAAGTGAACAGGATTCAGGATTTATGTTTTGAAAAGCAAGTGCGCACTTTATAGTTTTGAACATGTTTATGAATTGCTCCAAGTTTATAAGATGTCAGCTAACTACATTTTCTGTGTGCAAGTGGATGCAGGAGCCCGTTGTCCTCCAGGAAGGGAGGGAGAGTATCATTAGGTAGAATGTGTGACATCTAAATAAAGGATCAAACTACCATGTGAAGCTCTAGGTAAGTGCCACATCTAAGTCTTTTAACCTAATTTTCTAAAAAACCCTGAGAAGAGCCATATATAGGGTTTAAACCTAGATTTACGACCAAGGACTAGGTTTCTATTGTGTCACCTAGAGAGTCAATTGGACAGTTAGGTCGTTTTTCTCTTTCTTTCGAAATTATTTAAATCAGAATAACTAATATTTAATTAAGATTTAATAAGACATTGAATGTATGAATACTGAGGCAACAACTTTTAAATCAAGTTGATCTTCTATTAAATTAATTTGATGATGCCATGCTTACATAATTATGTATATATGTGAAATACGTATATATATGCATTTGCATATACGTGTACTCATGCAATGTATGATGGAAAATACATGTGTATATAAAGGAATGTGCATAATGCATACTTATGAAAGTATGCAATTTTATAATTCCAAATATCCTTTATTTTCGATAATAATACAGGTTGGGAAAAGCCAAACTCTTACTAATGAAGCATAAACTTTCATCGGCTTAGATTTTAAAATCGCCACATTGGTTAAAAACTTAAAAAAAAGTAATGGAAGAAAATATTTAATCTTCCATATTGCATGAACGCAAGGAGATAATTGGAATCAAACCCTATTTTTAAGGAAATGAGAATGAAATTGAAATAAACAACATTTCATTTGGAAGAACCGACTTGGTAATGGTATGAAACACATGGATGACCTTCATTAGGAAATAAGGTTTTGAGATATTTTTAAAACACCATTTCATTTTGGGCTTAACCGTTTTGAAATGCGTAGGAAATTAAAGGGAATTGAAATGTAAATTTGAGAACTGAAAAAAAGAAAAGAATACATTCTTGTTTGACTATTATGAATGGAAAGAAAGAGGAAATAGAGGAAATAACGAACTGAGAAAAGGCAGTGCAAGCCACAGAAACCTCCAGCTTACTCATACAGGCAAGGACGACTCTATTTTCACTGCTAATTTCCTTCTATTGGGAATCTATAAACGAGTGAGGGCTCAGAAATTCTTAAGTCTTTGAAGGAATGATTTACTTTCCATTAACAAAGACTGCATTGATAGTTTTCTATTACTGTATTGTTTTTTTTTAAATCAAAAGTGAGCGAGCCACTAATATTTTATATATATATAGAAATAAAACTGGTAGAATCATTTCTTCCTCATAGTTTTGTGGTATTTCTGAATAATAAATTGTCTATTAGAGCTCACATTGGAATTAGAATGCCCTAAGCAGCTGCTGGTAGGGCGATATATATTCCTTAAAGTGCATGTGAAGAAATTTTCACTACCCATTATAAGAATGGTAGACACATTTCAGCTCAATAGTAGAGCTTGTTGATGGTTATGCACATGCCCAGCATGGAATTTCTTTCTGAACTCAATAGCTAGAGTTCTTGCGAAGAACTCACATGGAAGATATAGTATTATGGGAAAAGCACCATGAAGACTTATAACACTTATTCTTTAAACAGATAGTGCTGTATGAAAATCAGTTCAAGCCGAAAGTATATAACAGCAATAAAGCAATTGCATTGAACTTGTAAAAATTCTATTGAAAACTTATTAACAGTGAAGGACATAAAATCCAACTGTCCAAAAAAATAAACTCACTTCTAACATGTTACATTACATTAACCTCTGTATTTTTTAAAAGACTCGTAAATGGGAATTACCATGGTCTTACTTGTTCTGAACAATAGTTGTAATATCAGCATCAATTGGAAACTAACAAAAACCAGTTCCAACCAAAGAACCATATTCACTTGGCTTGAGTTAGCCTAAACTTATTTCAGAATGAAGATGGTTAGAAAACCTAGAGTTTAATATAAACGTGACTTCATGTGAGCTGACATGGTTCAGATTTGATGAATGGAAAAACTCTGGCTATAGAATAGAAGATATGGGTACAAACCTTAATGTTTTCCATAAATGAGTAAAGTGTTGTCGGGTATAATGTAAGGATGCGTCGGTTGGGAATTAGTTATGTCTGGAGGCTAGGGAGTTGCGCACGGTTATCAACCGTCGCGTCCCTTCGGACCTTTATATACTTGTATTACCTTCAGGTAAAGCATCATCAATGCGGAGACAATGTTGTAATCACTTGACTTGAATAAATAAGAACGCTTGTCATTTTCTTTATATATATCTCATGTTCTGTGTATACTACAAGTAGACCAGGTTACCCCAGCGGGTAAACATTTGGCGCCGCTGCCTAGACGAACTCGGAACTGGATGGCGTACGGAGACAATGGGATTATCCGTTGACGAAATAAACCCCGAGGCAGACGATGCACGTACGGAACTGTACGAAGGGGAGGATAACCAAACAACGGAATTCAAAATTCTATTGCAGGCGGCGATAGAAACGTACGTCCGTCGGGAAGCATACGAAGCGGAAGTCCCACAGAGTGCCGTGTGGTCTACCATCGAGGCCAACCCTGCAGCCAACCGTCTGCTAAATCATCTTCCACAGCTGTTGGCACAAGTCTCATTGGCACAACGCGCTTGTGTGGAGGAAAGTGCTCAGGAGGAACGACGGCAAGCCATCCTCCGAGAGTATCATGAATGGGAGCGTACACGGCTTGAAGAGGAACGCGATGGCAAACGCCGTCGGGAGTAGGAGTATTTAATGGTGACCGAAGGGAGAAGGGACACGGGAAAAAAATAAGAATGACAAGGTCATCTGAATATTGTAATAGAATCATGAATGAATAAAAAGTGTCCATTTATTTTGCAAAACCTTGTGTTGATATTGGAGTAAAGAAAGCCTTTATGCCCAATCAATTAAATAAAAATAGAAATTTAAATAGGGATCTCAAAGGAGAACAAGCTCTCCGAAAGACAGTCTTCGACAAACAACAAGCTGAGCGAAGGGAAAGGTTCAGGAGACGTGTCGAAAGACTGCCGGAGGGGGCAGGTGAAGGCGACGGTCGAGAAGAACCTAACCAGGACGGTAGCAGTGACGACGAGGAGCTCTTAGAGGAAACAACAAACTTGTTTGAGACCCTGACATTAACTCCA
>MU226568.1:1157755-1205414 GCA_018584345.1 Thuja plicata | reverse complement strand
TTTCAAGGAGAGAATATACCTTAGAGATAATTCAACAAAGTTCAGGGTAGCAAATGAATCTGATGGATTAATTTGGCTAAGTGTACTGAGGTAGATATATAAGGTATATCTATGTTTGTGTCAAATCCTGTAATTGCCTCAAGTTTTGTTGTCAATCATGCTGGTTAACATTATTCAAAGATGACTCCATACCCTAAGATTGAGCACTGGTCTATTTTTCGTTCAATCAAATGACTATCATTATTAAAATCAATCTTTACTTTCAGTTTGGTCTGTTTTAGTAAAAGTTACAGTGATCATTCCCTATAATTCCACCAATAGCAAGCTAGAATAATTTAGTGATTTCATTATTCTAAGTTTTCAAGGGTAATCCCGCCCGAGTTTGTGGAGCTCAAAGTGTAGGAGGTCTCAAGACCTTGTTACTGTTGTTCTACTCTATGCTTGATCAGTGTCAGGGATAAATAGAGTGAACCTTCTGTGAAGTATTTTTATGTCAGCAAGAAAAGGGAACAACAGGATCCACAAGCAAGACCAACAGTGTCAGGTTTTATAAACACTCGGCGACCCGTTCCAAGGAAGGAATAAGACTTCTCGTACAGCAGTCATAGAGGAGGGATTGCTCTAGCCATTTAGGCACGCGTGAAGGCCATTGCTGGCTATGCGAAACAACGAAGCGGAAGTAAGTGAAGGGTGGAGCCCCAAGCAGTTAGGGTTTGAGAGTTAGTTATTTCTCATGCATAAGAACAAAACAACAAATAGTTATGGACTCCGCTGGTAAAAGAACTTGGAAGAGAAGGCTGGAAGAGGACGCATGTAGTAGTAATCCTAACATGGAAAGAAACGCACATACATTACCTTCTGGCGTGAGGGTTGCAGGCACAAACACAGCAAAGAAGTTGAAAGTTCAAAGGCCATCCATGGCGGCTGGGGGTTCTCAGAGAGATGCGGTTACAGCTCAAACGATTGCTTTTGAGGGTTTGAATGGCCTGGATTGCAGACGGTGGTGGACGGAGAGCACAGACACTCCAAATAATCAGTTGGTTAGAGAGAACCTCGCAAGGGCACAAGTACATTGGGTAATTCAAATGCCTATCTTCTGCATCAAAGACTTCGAAGGCCCATTGCGGGCAATGATAGTCTTTTGATCGTTTTTCTAAGCAGAGCACCCTTTCCTACCTTAACCATGTGGTGACCGTTTCATTTACGGCGGTAAAGTTTCGGAGGGTATTTGGGCTACCCACGAGAGGGGTTAGGGTAGACTTGAAGCCACAAAAAATGGCAGCAGAAAATAAGGACTTTTATATGAGACTTGTTTGCCGCGATGATCTGACACCAGTAGAAAGGGACTCCCTGCGGAAGTCCTCCCATCACCGCGGAATCAAGAAGACCTTCATCAGAGAAGGACATTCGAGGTGTCTGATGGATGTAATGAAGAGTCGTCTTACTCGCTCGAGCCGAGCGTCGGACATATCTTTTCAGCAGGTCACCATTATGAACAACTTGCTGGGAGGCCGCATGTATGATTGGGGCACTGTACTTGCTGAGAGGATGTATGCCTTCATAACACTCCAGCACAGGACATTTTACATGCCACACTATGCTATTGGGCTCTTGCTCGATGCAGTAGAGCGACAGATTCCTGCTGAAGTTCTTGCCGAGGAGGTGAAGGTGGGGCCCTTGGCTCCAGGAGAGCCTCCCATCATGAGATGGCGACACTTGGAGTAAAGTCCTATATCCAGACCAGCAGGATCAAATGGAGGTTACAAACTGAGTAGGGTGGTGAACCAGGATCGCACATATAACATGCATGTTATAAGAATCCTTGGCCAAGGTGGCACGTTGCTTAGCAAGCGTCTATCCATTCATTAGACCCGGCTACACCTCTGAGTCAGTAAGGTCATACTAGATAGGGATTAACCTAGTGTGTAACCCACTAGAGTACTATAGGGCCTAAACACCAGAGCTCAGATGGCAATAGATCCATCCGTTATTACACCCTCGAGCAGGGTAAGGCCATTCTCCAATTGGAGGATGTGCGGGGAACCATTTGGTTCGTGGTTGGCGGTAAAGCACCTCGATGATGCTCCCCCTCTCTAGTAGATAGTCAAATGTACATGGAAACACCTCAACATGATTCAAAATTGTATCAGGTTACTATCTTTACTTCAGTATTTGTTTTGCTGACAGCTATCAATAGCAATAGAGATAAAAGTATGTTTCAATTCAAAATTCATTTGAGTAACTTGATGCAATTATGAATTGTTGATTATTAAAAAGTTGATCAGCTCTTGCATTTATTTTCTTTTCAAAAAAAAAGTTATTGTAAACTGTGTAGATTTGACTTACAAGTAATGTTGTTGAGTTTATATTATTGCATAAGAGTCGCATGTTACACTGCCACATTTGAGCCCATTACCACAATGGCAATGGATAACTCTGATAGTTGTCCACAAAATGCTATGTCAAATGTTTCACATGACGCTTTTCAATACACCTGCCAATACCCAACAAATGAATATGAAACCACAACAGTCAAAACTTCAACCGTTGATATGGCCAAAGTATCGTGAAGATTTAAGAGACTTCTCCGTTAGTAGGATACAACCGATAATGATCTCCAGGCGTCGGTAGTAACTACATCTAGTCAACCTGACTATGGAAAAAAACTTCAACGTTGATGCCACAATGTTCCCTCAATGCATTAACCTTAGCAAACCATCCTGTGCCAAGCTCTTATTGTTCCAAACAACATTCTCATTAGGGAAGACTCCCATGTTTCACCTTACAACAAATCCTTTCTGATTCCACAATTAATTAAATTCCAATTATTTACAAAGTAACGGTATCTTATAATGGCCCGATTAAGGAATAGGAATGAATCTATAATATCAATATAGTTTCACAAAGTTTTGGAGGGGTAAACCCAATTCATTCAAATCACCATAAATAATATTCACGCACATTTATTCTTTTGAACAGACAAGCACATTAAGAACTCAAGGGTTTTAATCAAACTTTACAATATATTCATTGTTAGAATAGCCACAACCTTAATAAATAAATGCTCCATATTAAAATATTTGATCGACAGTGCCATAAGTAATGTCTACAATGGACACATTATAAACAATAACCTCAAAGATAGCCTGCAGACTCTGTCGTTATTCCTCTTCAATAATCTGCACATTAGCAATATTCTTGATGTTGCCTTTTTTGTCCTTTTGTCACCATGATGACATTATTCTCTATATCTTCTTTCCACAATCTTCATTTTATGATCACATGAAGAACCTGTGTGATTCTTCCTCTTCCACCTAGGGAAGATCTCTCACTGCCGCAAATGGAGTACTCAAGCACACCCGAGAATGAATTTGAAAAATCTTCTGAAATCAATAACTGAAGAAATAATTAATCCAAATCATACCTTTCATGATTCATCCATTCCCCAATCTCCTTTATAATAATTATTATTAGTTAGATTCCCATACCACCACCATTATTAATAAATGATATAATTAACTTATTAAAGTATTTAATAATTATTTAACATTTATCATTTGATAAAAATATTAAACAATTTAAGTTATTTCCTTTTTTCTAGACTTTAGATTTCATTTATTTTTCAAATGGTGACATTACAAGTCCTCCTGCCCAAAATTGCTTGTCCTCAAGCAATCTGGCATAAGGATCCCATATTAGTCTTGGAGGCCAGTATTAATTCCTTTTGGACACACTATACTGCCAAAAACCTACAACTGCCATCCGCTTATCTTTCCTAGAAAACAGTCGAAAAGCCATCTATATCAAACAATCAAACTATCCATCCTATATCTTATCTTTCTTGATAATTGTTACGCTACTCCAGTTCCCACCTAAAGAACTTTGAAGTTTGCATACAATGCTTCCATCCTTTTTATTGTCACTTCCTTCTATGGATCATTGTTTTATGCTCTCAACACTACCTTTTGTGCCTCTAAATTCCAACTCTTTTGTTTGAAAGTTCTGACTATATCTACCAAGAGAGTGCAACCATAGAATTCCCAATATCAAAACCATCTTATCAAGCCCAATAACAAAGAAATTATCGGTGAGTGTCAAACCATCGAACTAGATGCTCAGTTGCAGAATCGCCCGAGTGTGACATGTTTGGAGTCCAATTGTTATCTTGATTCTAAACCCTGGAATGTTCTCAATTTGTATTCCTTGTCTCACTACCAAATCTTCATTGATGACATTATAAGTCGCTACACTATCCACCAAACACATCACCAATTGTCCCATTAGCACTCCTCTCACTCGGAAAGGTTTATGCGTGGAACCCCTTAAGAAGCAAGCAATTGTACCATGAACCTCATGCTCATCTTCCGAGCTAGTATTTGTTACCTTGCCTTCCACATCAGATGGGACCTCGATGTAATGAGCTTTGCCTTTCCTACGGCATTTGTGACCCGGTTCCCATGGTTCTTGACAAGTAAAGCACAACTTTTTCTTCCTCAAATCACTTCTTGATTCAAAATCCAATTTGGGAGTTGCGGGCTTAGGTGAATTAGGCACTCTTGTGTTCAGTTGTGATCTTGTTTCTCATCTTTGGGTGATACTCCTTTGGATTTATTTTCGAACTTCGAAATCGAAGGCTCCATGGCTCTTGCCCGTTTGATTGCTTCCGGTAATGAAGATAGGTTAAGAGCTTTAACCCACCCTTTCAAAGAGTCAAACAATCCATCAATAATAAGTACAATCAAATGCCAATCTGATATATTTGTCACCATCATTGACAATCTCTCAAAATCAGCTATATAGTTATCAACTGAACCCCATTGTTTTAATCGAGCCAATTCCATAAAGTGTAATTCTAGGTCCTTTCCCAACCTATCAATAATTCATTATCTTTGAAGAAAATAGTTTCAATAATTTGTTAAGAGGGCTGAATATATATTGTTTGGCCTTTGATTCCAAGATTTCATCTAGTAAATCAACAATACTTGGTATTTTGTTCCCTTAAGTAGTCTAAATTTCTTGGTAGGGATTGGGGGTTCGCAGGAAAATTGTTGTTATCTTGGTATTCATTGTTTTGTCAAACCCTCTCTTAAGGATGTGTGGGATTGGGTTTAAAATTGAATGGAGAACAAGAGTACCAAATAGAGAGGAAATATATATATACATGGTTTTTATATGTATTTATATGAATGAAACCAAAACGAACACAACCCAAAAAAAAAATTACCGTGTCTACAAACTAAACCTCCAAACTCAAACCTAAACTAATAACAGGGTTAGTAACTTAGTGTGATTGCATCGAAAGCCCTCTATTGTATCCTCACAAGTTCTAATATTGGTCTTCCTATTTGGAGCCTTGTTCTGCCTAAGAATATGAGATGTTGAATTACAATTTTCTAAGAAAGCAGCTTTGTTTCTTGTCATTGAAGAAAATACTTTCAATAGTTTGTTAAGAGGGCTGAATATATATTGTTTGGCCTTTGATTCTAAGATTTCATCTAGTAAATCAACAATACTTGGCATTTTGTTCCCTTTAAGTAGTTTAAATTTCTTGGTAGGGATTGGGGGTTCGCAGCAAAATTGTTGTTATCTTGGTATTCATTGTTTTGTCAAATCCTCTCTTAAAGATATGTGGGATCGGGTTTAACATTAAAAGGCGAACAAGTGTACCAAATAGCAAGGAAAATTATTATCATTGGCAAGTAGAGCCCAAGATTGTCAAATGGTAATTTCCTCTTTCAGCATTTATTATAATTCTGGTTGGCTTTTTGGTAGCTCCCAAGTTGAGTCACTTCAAAGTTCAGAAGATAGTCGAATTTTCTCTTTGCGCAGATAGGGAAGCTAACAGAAAAAGGAAAGCTATCAAATGGAATTAGTTTTTCTGTCTAAGAAATTGGGTGGTTTAGAGCTGAAAGATCTCAAAACTCAAGGCATTGCTTTGGCTGTCAAATGGATGATTTTGGTATTAGATGGATCCTAGCCTTTGAGAATTCTGCTAAGAAATAATAACTATATTGCATCTCCAAAGAAAAATAAGCTTTGGAAGGACCTATACCCCCATGACATTACATTTAGTAAAATTTATGTCAAGCCTAGAGGGTATTTTTAGTAATGGTTGTCTGGTTTCATCGAAGGAGCTACGAGATAAGCTACAAATTCCTGTTAGTTCAAAGAAGACATGTGCCATTCTTTAAAAAAATTGTAAGGTGTGAATTTCATATTCAACCAAGTTGTAACACTGAAGTCTTGAGCAATATTGCATGGAAAAATGAAACTCCACTAATGAAGGTCAAATTACAGATGTTTAAAACATGTTGATAGATACTTGAGTATTTTGATATGCTCTACCTCCTTTGGAACTTTCGCTTTATGTTCAAGATCAGTAGTCTATTCTTGATCACTTGTAATCTACATGGCTTGAGCCCAAGAAAGTCTGTTTTAAAGGGTTGATTCTTCTTTTTCTAATTGTTGTTGAATCTGTTTTGAATTATGTTGGTATCAATCCTTATGTCTATCCTACGTAGAATGTTGTTGAAAAAGTTGAGCATTTGTTTTTTTATTGTAAACTTGTTAAATGTTGTTTGTCTGTTTAGTTAGGTGATCGATTGGGGTGGGATTGCAGAAACAATATTTACCAATGTGAAATTTTATTTGTTTTTATGAAATGTTTGAAGAAGATCCTTAATAGAGTGTGGCATAATTTGTCTACTAAAATTCTAGGGTATTTGTGGAAGGCTGGGAATGATAAAGTGCTCCAAGGTAAAAAGGCTTCTACTGAGCCTTCTTGGGAGCTCACCTTTTCATTCAATGTTTTCGAGGTTACCACGACTATGAAAATTTCTAAAAACAAATTTTATAAAATGATGGCCCATGGCAAATTTCTGTTACAAAAGTCTGATATAATCCAAGCTGAAAGGTGATCAGATATCAATAGGAATGGTGGACGGTTGGAAGACAGTGAAACTGAAGACTATCTTATAAAAGTGATCCTATTCCAACTACTGATTTGGATAGTACTTTTCTTATTTCTGATACGTTAGGGAACGTTTATGTTAGATAACAAGCTCCTCCTCGACGTATCAATGTGTTGATCCCAACCAATGCTAATGAGCAGGAATTAAGTATCCTGTTCTCTAATGATTATACAGTTCTTGAGGACTCTTCATGATGCTTGGCTTTGGTGGACTTAACATGTAGCTATGAGTATGAACAATATATAATCTGTGATATGGTATTTTATTGGTTCTTGGACTGCTACTGTTTCGGTAAATCCAGGTGCTGTTTCTAGATAAGCCCTGGAAAGTCATCTTTTGTCTTGTTTTATTTATGAACAGTGTTATCAATTTGCTCTAATAGCTAACAAGGCTCATGATGTATAACCCACTCTTTGTTGACTATATATAATATATATTTGAGAAAAAAAGGGCAGGAAAGAAAGATTTCAATTGCTGAAGAGTATCAAGACCCAGTAGGCCAAACTAGTGAGATCAGAAAAATTTCAATAGTAGTAAACTTTGGCATGTGTTTCCTAATGACTATTATATTTCTACAAATACAATAAAAGTAAAACAAGAAAAAAAGAAGGATGTTAAGTTTTCCTTCCATATTGTATTCGTGCACTATGTGCCAGCTATGTGGTTGATATTTATTTGATTGACACCCAAACCACACCATCATTTGTAGTCCATAAAGGTCACTGGTAAGGAAAATAATCTGAAATAGAAAAGGACAACATCTTCCAATAAAAAAGGATGAAACTATAAGTATCTTTATGGCAATTGCTACGGGCCACATCAGTAGTTGTCAGTGTCATGATTCTAAAGCAGTCATATTATCAATTTAGCACAGATTTTGCTCACTTATGCATACCATGGTTTGTAGCTTCCAAGTGCTTAATAAATAATTCTCTTTATAATTTTTCTTTCTCAATGGAAAGAACAAAAATGATATAGTATTCTATGATTAGCATTTTGATTTGTATTACCATTAACCAAATGTATCATTGTAATCCCCATTTGTGTGATTCTGATCACGAGCAAGTAGCAAATTTTAATTGGGTTTTCAATTTGTGGTGTTAATAAATGGGGCACCGCCATATGCAGCACCACGTGAGTTCCTAAAGAGAGTTAATTTGACCACAGAGACAAGAACATAAGGAGTAGAATCAGGGATATCTCAAAAGGTCAAATCCAAAGACTTACACCATATAGACCCCAAGGAAATTAAGCAATAACTAGGTGATTCACATTTGTTGGAGATTTTCATCTCCCTCGGCAGATAAGAGAGCTGTAAGCAGGAGAAAGCTGATAAACATTGTTACAATCCTACTTACATACCGCCAGTTGAAGCATTGTACTTTTATTTTAACTGATCCCTAGGTTTCTGATTGTAAGCTTTAAAATCTTGTCTTTTGTGTCTTCAAACATTTGTATCACTGCTACATTTATAAATTCATAATAATATTTTCACATACAATATTTTTTGTAAGGCAAATGAAGAACATCATTTTTGTGTAGGGAAATGCTCTATAACACCCACTTTTTTGTTGTGTGATAGATCATATACCAATCAATAAAACTTTCTAGAAGAAACAAGAAAATTTACAATAGACAAACAACCAATCAAGAGTTCCTTGTTCTGTCAAGAAAAGCATTCCTTATAAAAGATATCTGCTTACCTGGTTGGGCATTTTCCCCACGACTTGTGGGATTGAATAAACATCAATTTCGGGAGGAGATACATACATCTGCAGCCATTTGAAATTACATCATTATTGCTAGAATTCATTGCATTTCCAAAATATAAAACATGAAATAACATTTAAAACTTATCATGCTATCAATCTACAAAAGAAAAAGAACAAATTGCCTCACACGTGAATGAATCAATGGTGCTTACACTCTTCTTTGTGCTGTGAATATTATCATTACTCATGACTCAGGCCACATTCATTCATGCTGTGAAATTTAAAGAATTAAGAAATGGAAAGTCATAATTAAGAATAGAAATTGCAATTCTTTCCGTTTCTTAAAATTTAAAGAATTAAGAAATGGAAAGTTATAATTAAGAAAAGAAATTGTGATTCTTTCCATTTCGTAAAATGTGATATATAAATATTGTATACTATTAACCGGTCAGAATAGATGGCCCTGTTAATGCGAATCAAGTATCCAAGGTGTACTGTGTTATGTCAGATGGCTGCCGCCAGTCAACAGAGGATGGAAGCTGAATTTCAAAAGAAGCCTTTAGGGCAAGTGCTTAATCAGAGATCAAGATGGAAGTTTGGCAATGATGACCTTGTCATTCATTGCAAAAGGCATAAACAACAAAACCAAAGCACAGGTGCTTGTGGAAAACCTTAGGCTGGCCACTCAGTTGAGGCTCCCATTAAAAGAAGTCAAAAGCAATTCCACCACCATCATCTCCGCAACGATAAAACATACCCCGCTGCTATAAGCTTAATGCAATCCTAAAAGAGGCTATGGATTAGCCTCAAGAATCCCAAAACTAGCTTGTCCCATTCCTATAAGGAAATCAAATGCCCTAGACACCTGCTAACCAATACTCAGGGCCCCTTCTCCCTCATCTTTGGCTCTAACCCAGCTGAGTGGGAAGGTTTGCTAACGGTATTACCTGATATTCATCTTCAGAATTGGCCATTTTTCAGCCCAAGGGATAAAAGAAAAACAAATAAAAAGAGGGGGACAGGTAAATATTAATAAAATGACCAATTGTGTTTTGATGAAGGCAATGGCCCTTGAGCAAAAACATGGGACCTTTCGCATGCATTGGCATAAGCTAGATTGAGCTTCAATAAGAAAGAGAAGAATACATAACAACCATCCCATCCCTCTCTCAATTCACAACCCTTGGTTACCTCAAGCACAACACTTCAACCTGCAACAGATTCCAAACTTATTTCTTATTGTGAATAATGAGGACTTGGAGCTTGCTAGGGCTATTATGGGCATGGAGGTTTTTGCAGATATGCCATGACGCAAACAAACATGTATGACAGATTATTTCTTTCAAGATTTGGCACAAAGAGTTTTGCACAAACACATCTTTGGTTGGATTGCAAAATTCTTGATCAAAAGCAAATTCACAATGGACGAAGTCAAAGTCAATATTGTGAGATGCCCAATACCACATCAATCTTCTATGACAAGGCTATATTGACTTTTGGCTTCAACTGCAAGCCGCATCACTTTTGTTTAAAACATAGTTACACCGCCTTGGGGGACGAGGGGACGTCGGGACGAGGGGAAAAGTTTCCGGGGCGGGGGGACAAAGGGGCCTCAATTTTGGGACGGCAAGGGGACGACGACGAGGGACCAGGGAGCTGTATATACTATATACTATACATATGGTATTTAAAATGCTAGTTATGAAAAGATGTATAAGACATAAAGATGTAAAATAGTAAATTAGAATTACTAAAAGTAAATTCTAAATAGTAAAATACTTGAACATTGCATTGAACATGGAACATGGAACATTGAACAATAAAATTTTAAATAGTCGAATCAGCAAATGGAAGAGTTCTATATATCATATGTTAATAGATATCAAAAGTATCTGACCATAAAGATGTTTACATTGAGTAGCATGATATGAATATCAAAACAAGTACAAAATCAAAATGTCAAAATGAAAAAATGTAGTGAAGGAGGCCTCTAATCATCCCTCTGGATGTCAACAAACTCGTCATCACTAGAACTACTCGACTCTCCAAGGTCAAGAGCCATGAAGGGAACACCAACCAGCCCTACATCTGAAGCATCCTCATCCTCATGTGATGGCTCCTCTGGCTCTACATCCCATCGTGTTG
The DNA here is from genome assembly GCA_018584345.1 of Thuja plicata. Classification (NCBI taxonomy): domain Eukaryota; kingdom Viridiplantae; phylum Streptophyta; class Pinopsida; order Cupressales; family Cupressaceae; genus Thuja; species Thuja plicata. Next base: position 1,194,586 of record MU226568.1, on the reverse strand, counting down.
TTGGGCTCTCCTTGTACACACGTGTCCAACTTTTTGAATTTTTTGACCTTGCCGAAATTCATCTGAATTTCATAGTTGCCGAACTCAAACTCGAACTCGAACCTTGTGACTTAGGTTGCAGATATACATCTGCACATCTCTAGCATCACTAACTACTCCCTTAATCCACTCAATCTTCCCCATGTCCTTGAGTGCATTGTTCATGGCATGCACACAACATGGCGTCCACCAAATATGTCTATATGCAGCCTCAATAAGCCTCCCTGCAGCTCTGCACACATGTGTTGCATCTGTTACTACTTGGACCACATTTTGTGGCCCAATCTCCTCAATAGTTGTTCGAAGGATGTCAAACTTAAAATCAGCATCCTTTCGATGCCCTGAACAATCAACCGCCCTAAGAAAGAATGAACCCTCTGAGCATGTAACTATGATATTGATGAGTGGACGATGCTTAATGTCTGTCCACCCATCCATAATAATGTTGCATCCAAACTCCTCCCAACATGCCCTCATGGTATCCATCAATGAATTGATCTTGGCATACTCTTTATCCAAGATCGTGGTCCTCAATTTGTGCTCATCTGGTGGCACAAATGATGACCCTCCCCCCTTTGCCACCATCTGCATCATCTCATTATAATAAGGAGATCGAGCTACATGAAATGGGATGCCATTGGCAAAAAAGAATCTGCCAATGGAATCGTCTATCTGCTCTCTCTAATGCACATTAAACAAATTAGCTATGGGGTTACTTTCAGTTTGCATCTTGTGTTTCCCCTTGCTCTGTTGTGTTTCAGCCATAGCAATAAAAGTGGATGAAGGCCCTGAGGCTGCCCCTGGCAATGTTGTTGCTCTCTGCTACGATCTAGATGTAGAAATATGTGGCTGCCCCTATTTTTGCTGCTCATGCAACAGTTGAATACTCTGAATTTGTTGCCTACCAGACAAAGTAGTAGGCATTGGAATTCCCAAGTCATCTAGAACACCCTAAAGCTTGTTGAACTCAATTCTATAATGCAGATTTTTAGGCTTGTTCAAAAATTCACATGCTCCCACACCTTTTCCTGACCAAAAGAGGAATAGTGCATTAACTCTAGTAATGCTACCGAACCAATCTGCACCACAAATGTTGCATTTCCATTTCCTTGTGCCACCACCTGATGGTGTTCGGATTGTTATGCTTGTTGCAAACTGTCTGAGAGGAGATTTGGGATCATAAGGACCCCTAGCCCACTTTGCCAAAAGTGTGGAGGGGCAATCAGTAGCAAGTGGACCAGGTGGTGCACTACCTATGGAACTAGTTTGCCCTTCCCGATTTGGCCCATGCAAACCCCCCTCATCATCATGTTCAGGTTCATAATTTGATTGGCTACCATTATGAGAATGAGTTTCCAATTCCATTTCATCATCACTTGTTTCATGACTGTGGGAGCTCATTTTGACACTGCATTTCACAAATTGAAAAAAAAAAAAAAATAAACACATAGTTTCAGCCTATGCCCTATTTTAAAATTAAAAAAAATAGAACTCTATATTTTTAACAAAATGAAATTTTAAATTGCAAACAAAATCTAAGTATCTAAATTAATTTAGAAAATGAAACAAAAAGAATTTAGAAATGAAATAACTATAAGAAAATGAAACAAGAAATGTAAAACTAAAAACTAAGAACTTTAAAACAATGAACATTGATTTGAAAATTAGAAAATAAAATAAAAAATCAGTTAGAAACCCTACCTTTTGCTTGAAAAATCTCTTCAAGAAGGTGGAGAATCTTCCTCCTCTTCTCCTTGCTCCTTGTCACTCCTCTTTGCCTTGCAATCACTCTTTTCACTCCTACAATCACCCTCTTCTCAGCTCTTCACTCTTCTTCTTGTTGTAAACACATGAAAATGAAAACATGAATACAAATGAAGCTCGTCATCCTTTTGGAGGAATAAAACATAAGTGTTGGGCCCCACATACCCCTAGGGTTCGAATAGAACCCAATAAACAATTTAAAATTATGTTTTTTTAATGATGTGCCATGACGGGGGACGCCTGGGCATCCCCGGAAAGGTCAAGGGACGTCGGTGCGTCCCCCTGAGCGCTCCAGGGACGCCAGAACCTCCACGCGTTTCCGGCAGACGGTGGCAAAATGGGTGGCGCCGCTGGGGACGCCGGAACGCCATCCCCACATCCCCAGTGCGTCCCCATTCCGGGAACACCAGGGATTTTGGGGGGACGCGTCCCCGGGGTACACTGGTTTAAAAATTAGGTGCAGCTACACTCACATATTGGAACCACTTGTGAAAGGCTCCAACTTGGAAGCCCAATTGGATTCTCTTGAACAAAAATTATGTTTTGAGCAAACACATTACACTGTAGTTTCATAAAGGAGAAAAGGTGATTGTGGATTGTGGATGGTGATTGAGTGCACAATTTTATATTGTTAGTCCCTCAACCTATATTGCATCAAGTGCAAATAGCAGCTGAAGCGTCAACTTTTGATACGAGGCAAGAACCACACACCTTGCCCATCATCTACCTCCACCAATCATTCTAGGTAGCACATGAGGCCTTAACAATGTTGTGGAGCTACTTCATGGTCCAATTAAATATCTTTATTTAAGCCTTCGGAACTCAATGATGGGTTGTCTAGGAGGGTGTGTCATATCCAAGAAAACTGTAGGAATCTCATGTAATGAAAAATGAAGGACAACTTCACAAGCAAAGTTGGGATATTATTAGATTGTAGCTATGGTGATCGATTCCACCATTAGCTATGGCCATAAACACTGACATTCACAAGATCATGGCAAAAGGGGTCAAGAATGAAGAAAGAACCATGGAGGAACTATTCCAACAACAAAGTTGTTGGAAGTTGAAGAGCACATGGTAAATACCAAGGGTGCTGCCCGATGAACTATGAATACGGAGATGGGGCTAGTGGCAAGACCTAACATAAGTCTAAATTTGGACTTGGAGGAGGACCTTGGGATCAAACTGCCATGCCCCTAAACTCGATTGCAGCCACAAGAGTAATCATGACAATACTTTGTCTTTAAGACAAACAACTGTTAATAAAGGTGGCAGACTTTCTCAAGATTACACAGCAATTTACAGTTTTAATGAACATCAAACATGGGCAAGCAATTTACAAAGGAAGTGATCGTATTGAAAAGAGAATGCTCCCTTAACAGCAATTAAAAGAAACGGTTTGTTTTATTAAAGAAACGTCTAATTACAAGTGACTTATGTTAAAACTAAAAACAACGATTAAACCTTGAATAGTATGTTAAGATATGTTACTATTGCATAAGTTAAAGGGTGCCACCTGTCTTTGAGGTTATGATCATTGATTAAAAGAGATAACTCTGAAGGAATCTTCCCTTTGGGGAAATATAAGATTATTATGTAGAGTTGAATGAGAGGGAGGTATGGAGAAGATCAGATCAGATTTGGTATTAATAATAAATTAAACATATAGCAGTTTGATCATATACTGGTTTGGGATCATCGATCAATGAAGAAATCAGATATTTCTTCAGACCATCAAGTCCAAGACATCAGCAGTCAATTCAAAATCAGATATTTCTTCAGAACCTCAAACCAGCAAACCCAAGACATCAGCAAATCATCGAGATTACACCTTCAGATCCAAGTACAAGCACTCCTTCAGAAATTAAGCATCATCCTTGCAGCAGCAGGTCTGGTGTCCAAACATAGCACCTGCAGTGGCTAGCAGACCAATCCATCCACAGTCAACATTCAGTATATTGGTATAATTTAAACTATATCAGATTCTTCCATTCTATATATGTATATTGATATGCCTTTATGATGAGATAATGTTTAAATGAGTGTTACTAGAATATTATATAAATAAATATATTGTCTGAAACCCACCTTGCGAGGAAAAGGACCTAAGGTGTAAAAAAAGGGTAATGAGAAGGTTGTCCTAGTAGTACCATTGCGGCCTAGGACAAGAGGGCACTCACCAAGTCAAGTCACCCCTTACAACCTTTGCCCAACTTCACAAGGTGGCAACTGTTTGTAAAGAGACGAGATGTGACTGAGGAAAGCAGATTCAAGCTGCCAAGCAAGAGGGTTGTGGTAGACATCCCTCTTAGGCTTGGTGTAGAAATGGCTTCAAGAGGACCCATCATGTCTCTGCCCCAATATGTTTGTAACCTAAGCATCTAATATGGTTTTTCCAACCCTAATGATTAAATATATATATAGATGTACATGTATTTCATATGTCTCTTTCAACTTGGTTTTGTAGGATCCAAATCCAAGATCACATTATTGAGGAAATATTTAATCAATAAGTCGTAACCTTGACACTAATTTATTGCAATTGTGATTTTAGGGCAACTTAGGAAGGGGACATTACACAAACCCTAGAACCCATAGATTCTCAACTATTTATGAGATCATTGGGTTTATACTGATTTGCTGATTTGGGTTCAGGTTTGAGAACCCGATTTGCCGGTACGGCATAATTTTGAAATAAGGTTTGGGTTCATCTGGGTTCGCTTGTACAAAAATATGTAAAAAATATATATATTTATTTATTTATATTTATATTTATATATGCAGCCTAGAAGCATGAATTTAGATTAGAATGTCAGATAGTATCATATATATTATAAACAACAAAAACACCATAAACATGTAATCATATCATCATATACTTCAAGTTCAATATCAAAATATTAAAATAATAATATCGAGTTCAAGAATCACTGTTTAAACTTCCAACAATTGGAACTTTATACTAAGTTTCAATCATCAAATGGATTATCTAAATCACCTTCTTCTTCATTGTCATTGGCAATAGTTGTTTGATGCCAATGGAATCAGCTGCACCAATAGCATTCCCGCTTTCCAAGTCCTCAAATGCAACAACTACAAGCTGAGAAGTGGATGCATCCAAGTTCGTATGCTCTGGCTCTATATCCCACATCTTCGAGTCCCCTTCTTTGCATTCATTTTGCTAGTGTGAAAAGAGACGCAAGTTGGAATGCACATATACTAAGTTCTTTGCCCTTTTTTATTGCAATTTGTTGCGCTTTACTGAGAGGATGAAAGAATATGTGCTCCAATTTCTTTCTAATGCAGATGAACTAGCAATCTATGAAGACAAGACAAAGTAAGCAATTAAATTATAAAAGTTATAAAATTACTAGCAACCTATGAAGACAGTAAATTAAAATTATAAATAAAACTTGTGATAAAATTTTGATTGCGAAAGGCTGCAATATTTGGAAGCATTGGCCATGGAGGTACCACTAACTATGAGCATCCTTCTTAAACCGATGACGCAGAGTGTCAACACTTAGACCATTTGCATTCACAATTTCCATGAACTCATTTGTAATCAAATCTCGCATATCATCATTTGGAAAGAGTTAAGGAATGTTGCCTTGTACCCTTCAAACACTTCTAAATTTTTATATGGTGGAAGCCTTCTTGACATATCAAGTAACTATTAGCTATAGTATTTTGGAGTCATTGAATAGGCAAGATGTAATGGAGTGGTCATCTTGTTCCATTTTTCATCAACTATTGCTTGCAATTGTTTGAAGAAAGTCTCCTCAGGATCTTAATCTTTTGCATTTACGATTTTCTTCTTCTCAAGCATTGATTCAATGCCATCATACACCTCTCCAATGCAAGGCCTATCCATGTCAGTGTAGTGAATCATGCTCATAATGGAATTAGTGAAACTAAGGAGACACTCCACACGATCCCACCATGAGTCATCTAATATCTTTTGCTTAACTTTTGTTGACCTCTTAGTGCTGCTTTGCTTCCATATAGACCAATTTTGGCCGATCACCATATTACAAAGTGCCACTTTAACTTTCACAAGTCGTGTCAAGACAATTGTGGTAGATGCAAAATGGGTCTCTACAACCTATAATAGAAATTAAAGCCAAATTGATTAAAAAATAAACACAAACTTTAAAGAACACACATTACACACTCAAATTATGAAAATCGAAAAATGTAAAATACTGATTTTTTTTATTAAATTACTACTTCAAGTTCACTAACCTTCAATAGCTCCAAACTTGAAAATAATCTGAAAATGTGGTGGTTGGTGATGAACATCTAGATGTCCTCGGCCTTTGCATACACCTCTTTGATCCACCCAATTTTATTCCCAATCTTTTGTAGCATAAGATTGAGTGAGTGGACTGCACAAGGTGCCTAAAAGATATGTTGATATCTTCCTTCAACCAACAAACCAGTAGCTCCACAATTCTTTGCGTTGTCCGATATGACTTGAACAACGTGTCTAGGTCCCACTATCTCAATGACGGAGATGAGAATATCAACAATAAATTGCCCATCTTTTACTTGCCCCTCACAATCCACCGCTTTCAAAAACATTGTCTGTTTAGGGGATACCGCTATGACATTGATCAAGGGACAATTTCTTGAATCTTTCCACCCATCTGGAACAATGGATACACTTGTCTCAATCCATGATTCTCATATGGGCTTCAATGCATCTTCAACCCCTTTGACCTCTCTTTCCAACAAGGTGTCGCGTACCTTCTCATAACCCAGGCCCTTATACCCTCTTGGACCTAACATTTTCAACATTTTTTCCAATATGGGGAGCGAACAACATAGAAAGACAACCCATTTGCATATATACATCTTGCTACATCTTGGTCGGCAATGTCTCGACTCATTTTAAAATGCACTTTCCAAGGGTCCCTTTCTTTTGCGTGCATTGGGTGCTTCACTTTCAAGCTCAACTGTGGTAGTAAAAAATTGGTTGTCTTCTACCACAATATTCGAATTAGATGGGGTTGCATTCCCTCTGATTTTTTTAATGGACAAATTTTGTCTACATGCTTCTCTCTTCTGCTTCTACTTGCTAAATAATATATTTTAACACTGTCTCATTTGGTATAGGCGCGTCTTCTTTTCTCGCGCACTTTTTGACTCTTCCTGTGAATCCACACAAATGGCCTACCACTTGATACTAAGAACTATTGCATTATGCATCACAACCCTGACATTTCCAAGGAAATCCCTCACCTCCTAGAAGCGGTTTTATAATATCAACATATTTCCATAGAGAAAAATTTGGATTTGTTTTGTGTTGTTCATTTGTGTCTATGGAGGAAGAGGTAGATGTCATTCTAGTTCCTATGACAATAAATTTTATAAACACATTCAAAACAAAAACAAGAGACTGGAAAAAAATAAAATAGGTTTCCATTTTATGTTGTTTTGTGTTGTGGAAAAAAATTTGGATTTGTTTTGTGTTGTTCATTTGTGTCTATGGAGGAAGAGGTAGATGTCATTCTAGTTCCTATGGCAATAAATTTTATAAATACATTCAAAACAAAAACAAGAGACTGGAAAAAAATAAAATAAACACATTCAACCAACAAGTTTAAGATCAAACAAAAACAAAATAAAATGCAAAATAACTTACCTCTTTCAGCCAATGGAAGCTCGCAAATGAGTAGGAATGAAGCTCAAACACTTGATCAAGCTTCAAAAATCAATCTTCAACTCCCTCTTGCTCAACCAAACTTTTTCTCAACCTTGGAGAAAACCAAAATTTTTGCTCCACCTCAAGAGAAAACCAGCTGTTTGCACAACAAATGACCAAAAAAACCCAACTTACGTGTTTTAGAAGTCACTTTTAAGGGGTTTGGACTTCAGAAAAAGTTTAAAATGCAAACAAAAAACATGTTTAGGCACTTTTTTGGCCAGGTTCGCACTTGGTCTGCCCGGATATGCCCGGGTTCGTCCTAAGAGAAACGGCCTGCTTAGGAGTGGACCCTAGCCAGAACCCACAATCAAACCGAACTAGGACCAATACCTGATGTGAACCAGATCGATACTAGACCATTGAACCCTACAACATAGGGTTTATGTTTCCAAAGTTTACCTTATATATACAAGATGCAAAAAGATTGCAAAGAATTAAGCCAAATGTTGTTATACTATAGCTAAGGTTGTTTATCAAGGCATTTGTGTCCATTGGGACACTTAGTTTTTTGGCCATGGTCCCTAACAAGTACAACTAATTTACAACACATCCCCATGGCAAAAGAAAATGTCCCAAATGTTTATTGTGCTTCAAGGATAGAAGCACAAGACCCCTTTTTTAAATTATTGAATCTCCCATTCTTTTAATGTTTGGGATGGCTTGTCATCCTCAAGAAGGCCAAAGAAAATCAAAATGTCCCTTGACCATCCTAAGGATGTTAAGGTGTGTCTCTATAATCTACAATTTATAAAGTTGAAAAAAAAAAAAGATTATAAACAGACATTTCTAAAATAAAGTTAACCCTAGAAGTGGGCCCACCAAGCTAACCCAACATAAAATACTCCTAAAACCTATGTTACTGGTTCAGCCTCCAACACCTGCTAGTACAAGTCTTATTCATCTCAAATACAAGATCGGGTTGAGTATGCAAGGGGGTGATGGCATCAATAATCACATACTCTCAAACTTTGAGACCAATTAACGGTTACCTATTTCAAATTAAAACAAAGGAAAACTAATATTGTCCTCAAGGCGACAGCAACTCAAAAATACAAGCAGTAACTAATCAATGGGACATAAATTTAGGGCTCAGATATCAATTGAGGCAAAATGGACTCATTTCTACCTTCAAATTTTGAACTCAAAACAAAATTAACACAGTCTTTCTAGTTTTAATTCAACAAAAAATTTGATACACAGAAAGATAATTTTATTTAAACTTGACCTTTCAATAGTCATTCATGTTGAACATTATTTCTCTTTACCTTTACTCTGCCCTAATCTCTCCTCTGTTCTATTTCCCTCATATAACTAGCACATATTACCTCCTACCCCACACACAAATAAGGCTTGGCACGTAGTTTGTCTTCTTCTCCCCAAATTACCCTATGCAGCCCTTTCTCAATGTTCTCCAACCTTCCAAACTTGCCACGCAGCCGCTACTATATTTGTTCTCCCACGTGACTGTTGCCTTCTCCTTTCAAGGTTAATTCCATCAATTTATATTATCAATGTCTTTGCTTCTTGGCAATGGAATCTGCCCTTATATCTCTCCTTTGCTCCTCGAAACTCTATACAGACATCCCCCTTAAATTGTCTGATTTCTTAAACACAAGGAAGTGTCAAACTAATTCCAATAACTACCAATGGTTCATTCCCTTAACAGGAGAGCCACAAAATAGAAATTTGTCTAACAAAAATCAAAAGCAAAACAAAGTAAACAATAATAAACAAACCAAAATTAGATGTAAAAACGATGCTCCTACATCAGACTCGCTAGGAGACAAAAGAAGACAGTGCTCCTGCACATGGGAGTAACGATCAACAACTATTTCCCACTTCTCCTTTCTTCCTCTTTTTCCAACACCGCTCAGGGACACTCAACATCGTTGTACAATTTTCTTTGCTTCATTATAGATTTAATCCTATCATGTATAGTTTTCCTGCAAAATCTACCTGCCCACTCATCCATGTATAAATCCACATAAACAAATTAATAGAAATATTATCCCCATATCTTCAAACTCATACACATTGCCCACTTGTATGTTAACTTCATCAAAATCATCCTTCCACAGCAACTCATCTTGGACTTTACCAAACATATTACAACTTACAATATCCTTACAAAAATCTGCAAATCCTGCTCCACATGTCTTTCGAGACTTCTCACTATTCAACATATCTAAATGATGCAAAAAAATGTCAACATATAGGACCAAGGGATTTAACTCTTCTTGTAACTCTGCAATAAGCTCTTTATCATAGATTGCAATAGCAGTCTTTGCTGTCCCATTTAACTTCATGTTTCTATTAGCACGTTTCTTCATTTCATTTATTACACATTCACAAAAATCATCTTCAACTGTATAAAAGACTTTCGAAATAAAAATGAACTCATTATCTACTGCCCCCTCTTTCAAATCTGCACTTTCACTTTCATCTTCTTGAGCCTTTTTACCATTTACCGAACTTACACAAGTTCTTTTACTTCCAAGCTTTATTGCTTCAACCTCTGCAACTACTGCAATCTCATTTCTTGCTTCTTCATTTCTCCATCATCCCATGCTTCAGCTGTCTTCTTTTGCTTTTCATTACTCTTACCCCACTCATTCTTTGAATCCTCTCCATACTTGTAATTGACTCATTCTGAGCTTTCCTATCTGTTTTTGTTTGTTTTCCTTCACTTTCTTGTATCTTTTCCCTCTTTTTCTTGTATCTTTTCCCTCTCATTTCTTTCTCAGTTACAAGCCTCCATAACTACATTTCATATTCAGAAATGCCATCGTCACTATTTGTTTCCCCATACTTTCATCTTCTTCATCAATTTTATTCAAAAATTCAAAAGCATCATTATTTGAGTTATTTGAGTCAACTTTCTTACCTTCTACCTTGCCTGTATTCTCCTCGGGCTTCTGCCAAGATGCTCCATGCTTCTTCTTCTTTGGTATTTCATCAATTAATACTTTGGTTGCTCCATCTTCATTTTTCTTCTTCTCAAATTCTCTTGAATGCTTCTGACCATCATTTTCCTTTCTATCTTATGCTACAATGTCTTCTTCATGGTGTAACAATGCTTTTTCTCCTTTCTTGGATTCTTCTTCATAAGTTTCAGCTTGTTGTCTACCCTGCTGCAACATCATCTTTTCATCCTTTACTGACTTCAACTTGACCCTTTGTGCATTGATCTTCACGATTCCTTCACATCTTCTATTCTCCTGAATCATTTCCTTTTCACCATGCCTTGCAACTCTACACTCATTTTTTGTTGTCAACCGCTTAACTATCCACACTTTGTTTCCCATAGCCTTGGGCTGACGTCTTTCTATTTTGCGCTCGCTCTCCTCAATTCATGATCTGTTTTCTGCCTTAAAATGTCTCTACTATGCCTGCTTCCTTGACAGCTTGACTTAAATTCTTGTCTCCACTTGAATTTTGTCATACCTTTCATGGTTGGTATTTGTTTGCTGTCATAAATTCTCTCATAACCATCTTCTTGTTTACACTCTATATGCTGCCCTTGAACAACTAGTTTCTATATCCAACTTGGTATTTTATATCCATGACTCTCCAATTTCCTTTTCTCCTTATTAACTTGTTTATCCACATTCTTAAGTCTACATATATGATCAAAACCAACATTTTTGTTTCCACATACATAACCAAAATCGGCATTTTGACTTTCATTTACCTGAGTATTAATCTGTTGTCTAGGTTTGCTTCCATCCTTAACTCCATTGCTTGACAATTCTTCATTGTTATAGTCTTCTTTTCCTAAATCTGCAACATCTTCCAAGGCATCATGAAATGCTTGGGTATCTTCAAGGTCTTCTTTACCATGCCGAAAAAACTTCAGCGTCATCCACTCTTCATTTTTATGATTCTTTGCAATGTACCTCTGCTACAAACTATTTCCTTATACCTGCTTGGCAGACTGCTGCAACTTGTCTCCTCTCTTTCTCATCTTCATCTCTGTCTACAGATGCTCTTCTAGCCCCTTCTTTTCTCATCTTTAAGGTCTTATTCTTGACCTCCCTTATAATAATTCTCATTCCTACATACACATACTCACACACAACATTAGATAATAAAATAAAAGACCAAAATGCCTCCATGAGTGCCTCCTTTGTGGACACTTTCCTCTCTTCTTTACTCTTTTCTTCAAGTGTTGCTTTCTGCACTTCTTCCTCTCTCCATTCTTTCTTGTCTTTCCACATTGTAATGTCCCCAATCCCGCAGTAGGGCATTATGGTGCCTAGTTAGTCTATCTCCCCATCCGGATAGGCTAAAGGCTTCTTCCAGGAGATGTCAGCCAGTCACAGGCTTCAGTGGGTGAGCATTTATTATTTGGGCTCGTTTTATAAAGTAAAGTCACTTTACTTTATAAAAGGATAATATAAAGTCACTTTATGACTTTAAGTTACTTTATTTTATAAAAGTGACTTAAAGTAACTTAAGTGAGCACCTTTATCCCACATTGCTTAAGTTGTGGAGTTTTCCCTCACTTCTAGGTTATAAAAGAAAAAGGCTTTCTTGGAAAAAGCACCATGGAAATTTATAAACCAAAGAAAAACGAATCTGGTTGCAATTTGTGACTAGTCTATTTATTGAGGACGTAGCCCCTTGAAGAAATACTGGAAAGTTGGACGTAGCCCTGACTTTCTCATTTGTGGTGGAGTTACACAGATTTCACCGTCGAGCACATCAAGTAAGTGAAAGGAATCAAATATTAATGCTTTAGCATTTAGTTTCGAATTCAGAGAATAAAGAAGATTGGCATTACTTCCAGCGTTAAGAATCATAAGTGCAAACGTAGCTTGAGGAGAGTAAGATATCACAAGAATTGTTAAGATTGAACGCTTTGCCTTCTACCTTGAAGTAACCGATTAGCAAGTATCATTGAGTTAATTAGCTGGTTGGCGGTTGACGCGAAAGAAGCAAGGTTGACTGTCAGCATTGTTGATACGCCATTCTCTATGAGGAGTCATCGAAGTTTGTGTCAAGAAGAAGACTCACGCTGGGCGTTGCATTAGAGCCGTTGCGGGTAGCAAGGTGCTCGCGTTTTGGGAAGACGTTGCACTGGGCACGTTGACTAGCAGGATGCACAGAGAGAGAGTGGCCATGAATGTTCGGGCTGCTCACACTTCATTACAGTAGACGGGTCTCGAGATTTTAGTACAGACCTTGGTTGCAGACGGATGGTATAAGGTTGGGCTGTCGCGACATCAATTGGAGTGGCACGCAGTAGCAAAGGGAAATACATTGCAGACCGAGCGCAAGGTGTTGGAAGATTACGCGAGAACGGGCAGCTTCATCCACTGTTAAGATGGGGTCATCTTCACATAACCCGACAACTAGCACGTCCAGGGCACTTACCGCGATCCAACACTCACACCAGGTGTTGCGGGTTGATGCCACCACTTGGCATCAAGTATCAAGTGCATTGTATTGGATTTTGAATTTATTCTAGACATAGCCGCATGCATTGTAATATGACTGGAATTAAATTGTGAAGGTTCCAATTGTGAGTGTGACTGAGATTTGTGTTAATTTATATCAATGATTGTTATCCCATTAAAATTATATCTCTGCAACATTTCTTATTTGGGACGGTCTCTATTATGAAATGCATTGAGTTTTAGAGGATAGTGAACGTCGTGTTTATGTTCTCCCTTCATCCGTTGATAGTTTGGTCGAGAAATAAATGCACATAATCTTCGCAACAAATCAAACTAGTTTCAATCCCCAGAAATCATAAGCAATTTTGCAGAAAATTTCCAGTGACAGGCAGTTAGCATCATTACAGTGGTATCAGAGCCTTGATCTTGCCATCCTAGTGGGATTATTATTATCAGATTAACAGCTTGGTTCAGCAGTAGCTATGTTAGCCAAGTATGCATACCAGGCACAAGACACCCGGATTTAGACATAACAGGGTTGAGCAGGAACAGACAGATTCTTCCGTACAGGTTGATATAGAGAACAGTCATACAGAGGACGAGGAGTTTGTTTTGGAACAGGCCATTCCAGGTACAAAAATGACTGATGAGACAGATAGAGAGGCCAGGGAAACATTGAGACAGATACTAGATGGACAAGACCATGTTGCTGATGTTCTACACCAGCTTACAGGGGTTATCCAACAATTGTCAGTCACAGCAAGGAGGCCCACTAGCCATCACAGTGGTGGAGGTAGTGTAGCGGGATCACCTAGGGCAGCTAGGGCCCCAACTTGTACGTCTGATAGGCCCCTTATGCCTAACTTTGCGGAAAATAATGCAGGGGAAGAGGTAGCACCCCTAGAGGCAGCAGACATTCTCCCAAAGCATGTGATGACCATGCATGACAAGTGGAATATGTTACCGGACAATGTCACAGCAGATTTGACTTTTCCCCGGTACATGGTTCAGAAGAGAGAGTTCGGCAGGACCAAGTAGGATAGAAGACCCAGGGGTCAAAACAAGGACTTAAAACATGCTATGAATAAGTTGACTCTCCCTACATTTGATGGCAGCAGTAGGACATCTGCTAGAGCTTGGATTCACAAGCTAGATACCTTCTTGACTCTCAAACCCATGTCGAAGACTGAGGCAATTAAATTTGCCACTATGCATTTAGAGGGAGCTGCATATGATTGGTGGCATTACGGCCTTGCCACCCAGAATCACAGATTGATTGCTTCCTATGAGACCTTCAGCACGAGATTGATCACCCGTTTTGATAGGAAGGACATAGAGGTCTACTACAGGGAGTTAGCTCAGTTGAAACAGAGTGGGTCATTAGAGCATTATATTGATGTCTAAGAAGAGAAAGGTAATGTTGTTTATTGAGAACCTGCAGGATAAATTCAGAGGACTGGTTAGAGTTCTCAAGCCAAACACTTTGAATGACACTATTAAGTTAGCACGTGATTTGGATTCACCTTCCTCCATATTACAGCCACCCAAAAAAACTTTTAAGGGATCCTCTTCATTCCAAAAGAATAAAAATCAGAATAAGAGTATGCCTCCTAGGCTGGATTTTGAGACTAGAAATGAATTGAGGAGGAAGTTATGCTTTACTTGCAAGGAGCCTTGGACTCCAGATCACAGGTGCTTTGGGAAAGGCAAAATAAATTATTTTGAGGTGGCTTCTGATGGTGAGTACGAGCAGTATGAGGGCAGCGATGAGGAGGCTCAGGTATGGTCTCCAGAAGGAGGTTACAGGTAGATAACATTCCAGAGTTTGACGTCAAGGTGGCGGGAAGGGACTTGTTGAGTTGTACAGGGAAGATCTTCGGCCTTCGAATTCACTTTGGAGATTACCTTCTAGAGGCCGACATTTATGTCATTGATTTAGGTAGTTTGGATGCTATTTTGGGTATGCAATGGCTACAGACTCTAGAGAGGTACACCATTGATCACAAGTTGAAACAATTAGAGTTTATGCAGGGTGATCAGCGGATGATTCTCAAGGCCATGCCAGATGGTGGACCTAGATTAGTGTCGACCCACAGGATCGAGGCCATTATGAGGCATAGTGACATGGAGTGGGCAGCCCAGTGCTTCATATCCTCTAAACCCATACCGGATTCAGGGCAGCATGTTCACTTTGATGTTCAAAAGGTGCTTGATAAGCACAAGCCGGTTTTTGAGGGCATTCCACCAGGCATACCTCCAGACAGAGGATTTGAGCACATCATTGAGATGGAGGAGGGCGCTAAGCTCGTGATTACTACACCTTATCGTCACCCTAGGCACTATAAGGAGGAGATAGAGAAGAAGATAAAGGAACTCCTAGACATGGGACACATCAGGCCCAGTTGCAGTCCCTTCGCTACTTCAGTGGTTTTAGTGAAGAAGAAGGATGGTACTCTTCGCATGTGTATTGATTACCGTGCACTGAATAAGAGGACTATTAAGAACGGGTACCCCATTCCCCGGATTGATGAGCTATTAGATGAGCTACATGGGGCAGTATAATTCTCAAAGATAGATCTTCGATTAGGGTACCACCAGATACGTGTCCGTAAGGAGGATGTTCATAAGATGGCATTTAGATTTCACTACGGGCACTATGACTTTCTAGTGATGCCATTTGGGCTCACCAATGCACCAGCCACCTTTTAGTCTTACATGAATCACTTATTCAAAAAGCAGTTACACAAGAGTGTCCTAGTATTCTTTGATGACATCTTGGTCTTCAGCAAGACATGGGAGGAGCACTTGAGACACTTGGAAGAGGTTCTTAGCATCATAGAGAGTCAGTCTCTATTTGCAAAAGAATCCAAGTGTGACTTTGGGTTGACAGAGATCCTCTACCTGTGACATGTGATAGGGGCAGATGGAGTTAAGGTTCATCAGGAGAAGATACAGGCAATCCTTGATTGGCCACCACAGCGGTTGTGTCAGACTTGAGAGGGTTCCTTAGGTTATGTTCTTATTACAAGAGGTTTGTAAAGGGATTCTCACAGACAGCAGCACCCCTCACCGACCTCACTCAGAAAGGGGCTTTCAAGTGGACAGGTGAGACAAAGATAGTCTTTGATAGACTCAAGACTGTCATGAGTACGTGCCCGGTTCTGGCACTACCAGATTTCTCTCTTTCGTTTGTTCTAGAGTGTGATGCTTCAGGTAATGGTATTGGTGCAGTATTGATGCAAGACAGGCACCCCATAGCATATGAGAGCAAGAAACTCAAAGACAATGAGAGGTTGTACTCTACGTATGACAAAGAGATGCTTGCCATCATGCACGCCTTGGCTAAATTCAGGCAGTATCTGGTGGGTGGCAAGTTTACAGTTAAAACGGATCACAACAGCCTGCGCTACTTCTTGGAGCAAAAAGAGTTGAATGAAAGGCAGCAGAAGTGGGTTAGTAAAATCCAGGCATACGATTTTGACATCGAGTATGTCAAAGGCAAAAATAATATTGTGGTTGATGCACTTTCTAGGAGACCTTCAGTTGCAGCTTGTTGTGTTCTATCCGAGATTTCCGCAGATTGGAAATCCGACTTGTTGGTTGAGTATTCCAAAAATAATCAAGCATGTCATATTTTGGACGGACAGCTTCTAGATAACAGGTACAAGGTAATTGATGACATCATCTTCTATAAGGACATGATTTACCTAGTGCTAGATTCTAAGCTTAAGGCTAAGATAATGAGGATTGTTCATGATGCACCCACAGCAGGACATCCGGGGTTTTCCAAAACCTACAGGCAGGTTAGAGAGAGGTTCTCTTGGAAGGGCCTCAAGGATGATGTCCTCCAGTATGTCAAAGAGTGTCAGACGTGTCAGCAGAACAAGTCCGAACACGAGCATCCGGTCAGTTTACTGCAGCCCCTACCCATTCCAGCCCAGAGGTGGGAAGGTATTTCGTTGGATTTCATTACTAGTTTGTCGAGAGTACAAGGCAAGGACAGCATTTAAGTGGTGGTGGACAAACTTACTAAGTTTGCTCACTTCTGTGCTATTGCAGCAGATTGGTCAGCTGCGCATGTGGCTGAATTATTCTTCCGAGAGGTTTTCAGGCTGCATGGTCTTCCCAAGACCATTGTTAGTGCCAGGGATAGTAAGTTTCTCAGCACCTTTTGGCAGGAGTTGTTCAGATTGGCAGGTACCGAATTGACTCCCAGCACCAGTTACCATCTGCAGACAGATGGCCAGACGGAGATCGTGAACAAGTGGGTAGAAGGTTATCTCCAGAATTATGTAGCGGGGCAGCAAAGGGCTTGGGTTAGATGGTTGTACTTGGGGGAGTTTTGCTACAAGTCCACCTATCATATGACTATTGGCATGTCACCATTTCGAGCTCTCTATGGCAGCGAGCCATTATCTTTCATAGACTTGGCTCTTCAGGACAGTAGGGCGCCGATTGCGAGAGACTGGCTACAAGACCATCAGGATATCCTTAAGTCTCTCAGGGAGAACATTCAGAGGGCACAGAATCAGCAAAAGATGTATGTTGATCGACAACGGATAGAGCGGATTTTCGAGGCAGGTAATATGGTTTACCTTCTTCTCCAGCCATACAGGCAAAAGTTCTCTGAAGAAGAGTGGATCGGAAAAGCTCAAGCCTGTGTTTTATGGTCCCTACCGCATCTCTAGGAGGGTTGGTGAGGTGGCGTATGAGCTCGAGCTGTCGGCCGACAACCAGATTCATAATGTTTTTCATGTGTCTTGCCTCAAGAAGGTATTAGGACAGCAGATAGTCCCTTCAGTTGGATTACCCCCACTTGATGAGGAGGGTAAATTGGTTTTGGCGCCAGCTGAGGTGATTGAGATCAAAGAGAGGAAGTTGCGGAACAGGGCCATCAGAGAATATTTGATTCGATGGAAGGACCTCTCGATAGAGGATGCTACATGGGAGGGTGAGTCTATTCTGCAGCACCCTGCATTGAGATTGTTTGAGGGCAAGCAATCCCGGGAAGGGAGGACTGTAATGTCCCCAATCCCGCAGTAGGCCATTATAGCGCCTGGTTAGTCTATCTCCCCATCCAGATAGGCTAAAGGCTTCTTTCAGAGGATATCAGCTAGTCACAGGCTTCAGTGGGCGAGCATTTATTATTTCGGCTAATTTTATAAAGTAATGTCACTTTACTTTATAAAAGGATATTATAAAGTCACTTTATGACTTTAAGTTACTTTATTTTATAAAAGTGACTTAAGTGACTTAAAGTAACTTAAGTGAGCACCTTTATCCCACATTGCTTAAGTTGTGGAGTTTTCCCTCACTTCTAGGTTATAAAAGAAAAGGGCTTTCTTGGGAAAAGCACCATGGAAATTTATAAACCAAAGAAAAACGAATTTGGTTGCAATTTGTGACTGGTCTATTTCTTGAGGACGTAGCCCCTAGAAGAAATACTGGAAAGTTGGACGTAGCCCTGACTTTCTCATTTGTGGTGGAGTTACATAGATTTCACCTTTGAGCACATCAAGTAAGTGAAAGGAATCAAATATTAATGTTTTAGCATTTAGTTTTGAATTCAGAGAATAAAGAAGATTGGCATTACTTCCAGCGTTAAGAATCATAAGTGCAAACGTAGCTTGAGGAGAGTAAAATATCACAGGAATTGTTAAGACTGAACACTTGGCCTTCTACATTGAAGTAACACCTTAGCAAGTATCATTGAGTTAATTAGCAGGTTGGCAGTTGATGCGAAAGAAGCAAGGTTGACTATCAGCATTGTTGATACGCCATTCTCTGTGAGGAGTCATCAAAGTTTGTGTCAAGAAGAAGACTCACGTTGGGTGTTGCATTAGAGCTGTTGCGAGTAGCAAGGTGCTCGTGTTTTGGGAAGACGTTGCACTGGGCACATTGACTGGCAGGTTGCGCAGAGAGAGAGTGGTCGTGAATGTTCGGCTTGCTTGCACTTCATTACAGTAGACGGGTCTCGAGATTTTAGTATAGACCTTGGTTGCAGACGGATGGTATAAGGTTGGGCTGTCGCGACATCAATTGGAGTGGCACGCAGTAGCAAAGGGAAATACATTGCAGACCGAGCGCAAGGTGTTGGAAGATTACGCGAGAACGGGCAGCTTCATCCACTGTTAAGATGGGGTCATCTTCACATAACCCGACAACTAGCACGTCCAGGGCACTTACCGCGATCCAACACTCACACCAGGTGTTGCGGGTTGATGCCACCACTTGGCATCAAGTATCAAGTGCATTGTATTGGATTTTGAATTTATTCTAGACATAGCCGCATGCATTGTAATATGACTGGAATTAAATTGTGAAGGTTCCAATTGTGAGTGTGACTGAGATTTGTGTTAATTTATATCAATGATTGTTATCCCATTAAAATTATATCTCTGCAACATTTCTTATTTGGGACGGTCTCTATTATGAAATGCATTGAGTTTTAGAGGATAGTGAACGTCGTGTTTATGTTCTCCCTTCATCCGTTGATAGTTTGGTCGAGAAATAAATGCACATAATCTTCGCAACAAATCAAACTAGTTTCAATCCCCAGAAATCATAAGCAATTTTGCAGACAATTTCCAGTGACAGGCAGTTAGCATCATTACACACATGTTCTCCATAATGAGAACTTCCTTCACCTCTTATGTTGCACGTTGTTCACTTGGCAACCCTCTAGTGTGCAAACCCTTTGGGATTTTTCTCACACCGTCGTCTTCTCCTTTCAAGGCACTCATCATTTAACTTCTTTTCTTGACGATCTTCTTTACAGGCCACTTCAACTTCTTTTTCAATGGCCAACACCAACTATATTCATGTCCTCTTTCCTCTAACCATTGTTGTATTAGAAGCTTACGTCTCGCAAAGTCTCTCCTCAATTCTGCCATTTCTCTATCCCACTCTAAATATTGCTTCTTCAAATTTGTTTTCATTTTGTCTTTCTTCTTAAGACTTTCTTTTTGAACATTCTACTGCATCTTCCAATCTTTCCTCTTGTCGACTTCTTGACACCTCGCCTAAGGATTCTCTCCCTTTTCCCTTATGGCCCAGTCTTTTGGCACCTAGGATCTTCTAAATAACCTGTCAATCTGCAACACAGAGCTTTCCAAGAATCCATTACTAACTTCTTCTACCCCAATTTTTTTTTCTTTTAAAGCTCTCAACTTCCTCTTCCCAGACCTTTTACGCTCTAAAACCAAATGATGGCATCAATAATCACATACTCTCAGGCTTTGATACCAATTAACGACTACCTATTTCAAATTAAAGCAAAGGAAAACTAATGTTGTCCCCAAGGCGAGAGAAACTCAGAAATACAAGCAGTAACTAATTAAAGAGACAATAATTCAGGGCTCAGATATCAATTGAGGAAGAATGGACTCATTTCTGCCTTCAAATTTTGAACTTGAAGAAAAATGAACGCAAAGTCTTTTTGGTTTTAATTCAACACAATACATGGAAAAATTAATTTTATTTAAACTTGGTCTTCCATTTGCCATTCATGCTGAAGATTATTTTTCTTTACCTTTACTCTGTCCTAATCTTCTCACACAACTAGGCTACTAGCACATATTCCTCCTACCCCACACACACACATAAGGCTCTGCACATAGTTTGTCTTCTTCTCCCCAAATTACCCTACGCAGCGCTTTCTCAATGTTCTCCAGCCTTCCAAACTTACCACGCAGCTGCTGCTATATATGTTCTTCCACGTGACTGTTGGCTTCTCCTTTCAAGGTTAATTCCATTGGTTCATATTATCGATGTCTTTGCTTCTTGGCATTGGAATCTGCCCTTAAATCTCCCCTTTTTGCAGCCCGAAACTCTATACTGACATCTCCCCTTAAACTGCTTGATTCCTTCTGAAGACCAAAACGGAAATACAAGGAACTGCCAAACTAATCCCAATAACTGCCAATGGTTCTTTCCCTTAACAGGAAACACACAAAATAGAAATTTGTCTAACAAAAATTGAAACAAAAACAAAGTAAACAATAATAAACAAACCAAAATTAGATGTAAAAATGACGCTCCTGCATCAAGGGGGTGGTCCATGGTTTTGCACTTGCCCTAGAGTTTGTTTGAGATGATCTTGAGCCAAATTTGACACCCAATCAATCTTGTCGTGTTGAACCCATCTATTTTTTTAGGCTTTTTTTAATTCTAATTTGGAATTTGACTCTGACTAAATTCCTAAAAATGCCTTGCCAAACCTTGAAATAGCAATTACAAGACATTAAAAACAAAAATAAAGTGATCTCCCTTATTGTGAATGCAAAACAAAAAATATCACTCATCCTTGCTTAACTTTCATTCTTGCTTACCACTACATGAATAGTGTTGAAGATTTATCAATGAAGGTTCTAACTAGTTGGTTTGTTATCCTTATATAAATGCAAGAGCCCATTTATTGCAAGGGAAATCATAGAGGAAGATTTTTGCAAAAGAAGTAGCTTTTTTTTTCAAGTTATGATTTTTTTCAAGGGCCCAGATGGAAGTGGAAGTTTAACAATTACTTCACGTGGAATTGAACCCAAGTCAAGCTCATGGAAAAATTTACAAGGTAGTTCAAATTCAAAAATTAGTTCAGGTGAAATCAATGAGAAAATGTTGAAGAGCCGGTAGGAGTACCAGTGAAAGGAGGGCTATATGAGGTTGATATATCAAACAGGTATCGCTTTCCGATTTATTGGCATGGGGAAAATAGATGTCTTGCGAGGTCATTGATTTGTGTTGATCCCCTGGCTTGTGGCTGGTGTTAGGGGACAAGGGGCAATTCCAAAAGTGCTACAGGAGGTGGGACAGGGTGCGTCCTGCAACACGACCTCCGGGATTTTAGAAGTTGGCTCTTTGTGGTTGGCGTTTGGGAAAAGGGATGGGAGATCACCTTCAGTGAAGCAGCCTAAGCTAAGGGGAGGCGAAGCGCCGAATCAAAGCTTTGTTGGTCGGGCGGGAAATTTGTCAGGTGGTATTTTTAGAGGTTTCATTTTCTTTGGGCAGAGCTCTGTGTCGTCATTCACTTACGACATGGTGCACCGCGTTCCCTTCATTGTTGGCAGGAGAACACGAAGCCAAAGTCTCTGGACATAGGGCTCACACATTCATATCCTGTCGTAGAAGGCATCTGCAAGGGTCTAAATTAAGGCACATCGCTCCTAAAGAAAGAGCAATTCTCCTCAACAAGGGGCACGGTATAAGATCCTATTCATGAACAGACATAAATAGTACTTATAAGAGTCAAAAGAGAAGGCCACACTTCCTAAAAACCTTCTTCCTGAGGAGCGGGCTGCAAAAAACATACACAGACTGGACCACACCTATGAGAGTTCAGCACATGACACATTGATTTACAAAAAGGACAAAGCGCCGAGTACACAGTCCCCATGATTTATTAAGAGCAAACATGCCAAGGCGAGAGAGAATGCCCCAGAATATATATGTTACAGTATGCACCCTTGGACGAAAGACCATCAGGTCTTTCTTGTTCTCAGAAAAGTAAGAATCTCTGCAAATAATACGTTATATTTGTACTAACCCCTGCAAGTTATCAATATTTGTCCTAAAATATTCAAGAAATCCTAGAGTAATTTTGTCAAATAGTTGTCTTGTAACGTCTGTTATGAATTTTTTTAGATCTTTGCATTACAAATTTACCAATATTATGCATGGAAATCTTGTCAAACGCTCATATGGTACTAAAATCTGATTATAGTCTTGCAAGTGTGAAAGACATAAACCTCAACACTTCTTATTCAAGTTCGACCCCGCTAAACAGTAGAGTTTTACACTTTAGCATTAAATCAAACAGTTGATATGTCAAATAAATACCTCTAGAATAGCATGACTACATACAGCAGCAAGTAAACAAGTAGATTTGAATGAAGTCAATTAATAGTTCGTTGTCCATGGAAAAGACATTACTTTATTCTGAAAATGCATCAGTCACACTTAAAGGATTTTGTCAAACAATTGGCAGCTAACCAGGTCTGATTTCCTTTGTTACCTCTATAGTAATAATGACAAACACTTGGCAGACTGTCTAATAAGCAGATTTTAAGCATCAAAGACCTTTTGAAAGGTAACCAAACTGAAATTTCAATGCAAATCTGATTTCTGGGCAGAATTGGTTCTCAGATTGAGACGTCTAACCTCTGACCAATATATATCATGCAAACTATGAAACAAGATTAATCACAAGTTTGCACAATGGTTTGAAAGCACCTGGGAATGCAGTCCCAACGTGACTACCTGTAGATTTGTATCCAATCCTCACAGCCGACCAATGGTAGTAGACGCCCAGCAAGCTGGAATATACTTCTTCCTAGCTGTATATTTCTCAGAACTATTTCAAACTACACCATTAAATTCAGATGTGAACTCTGCTTGAATCCACTCTTAATGAAGGGATGGGTTTGCATCCAACCTTCAGCTTCCTAAGGTTTTTGTCCTTAGAAATCAGTCACTGACTTTCAGCAACGAGAGAACATGACTTTATAAAATATACTCATAACCTGTCTCAAATGAAAGGATGACCTTGCTTATATAGCTTTTTAGTGGTGAATGATTGTACTTTTAGCAATGTAGGATAAAACATTCTTTACTTTTAATTCCTCCATATGAAGTAGCTTCTCGAACAAGCTGAAATAACTTAAGTGACTTTATATTATAACTTTATTATAGTCACTTAATTTAATTAATGATATCCACTTAGTAATTAATTATTATTAAAGTATAAATTTAATAATAATTATATTATTATAACTCCATCTTTAATCATCGCAAATCAACTCTGACTTCACCAGGAGGTAGCCCAGTGCATTCACTGTTAACCTGGGTGCCCTACTAAAAATAGTAAGGGTCCATCTCTATCAACCCTTGATTTACTATAATTAGTAAATCCCTAAATACTTGATCAAAACAAAGGTGCCAAAGGTCATCACTCCAACTGAGGTCGGTCCAAGTGCTCTGCCAAATATAGAAATGTCAAATAAATGACTTACTATAAATAGTAAGTGTGCCAAACTGACCCAAACAAAGAGCAATCCTGAACACCGATGTCCTCCGAAAGGGAATTGGCCCACTCAACTGCCAACCGGGCTGCCAACCGGGACTATCTGACCAATTGACTTATCCTACGAGGGTCATTGATAGGCTAATCCAAACCACCAACCATGGTGAGCTAAAAAGGGGACATTACAATCCAAACTTCTTGAAATTGCTTGTCCCCAAGCAATCTCAGAAACAAATAACATTCCAATCCACCTGGATCCAAAGAGTAGAATTGTGTAATGTCCCTGTGATCACCAACTAGCTCTTGTAACATCATCACCAACTTAACTAACAGAACTTGCCAAACTGAAATGAATCCCCCTGTAGATGACGCAGGAGTGAACATCTCATAGGGAAGCAACTCGAAAGGCTAACAAAGCTTGCTTCCCAAAACTGCGTAAGGTGAGCTATCATGCACATTGTCCAACACATGCGCAATTGAACTGTGCACCTGAAAGAGATCATGCACGTGAGGGTCAAAAGTAAAACCATATGTACTCAACACCATGTACACATCCCAAAACTCTTCTACGAGCCCTGTCTGAAATCCCGATGCACTAGAAGGATCCCAAACTCTGAACAAAAGCCTACCAAAAAGAACATCCGCAGACTTCTGCTGCTCAACTCTGAACTCAATTTCATCGTGCCCAAAGTGATGAAGCCAATCAATGGGAATCGCCCAAACTGCAGTGTTAACCCTATCATTACTTGGGTCCCAAAGTACACTGAACTCGCATTCATCCGTACTATGGAGATAAGAACATCCGAAGGTGTCTGTAACACTACCAGTATCTCCATCCTCTACAAGGTTCCCATGGATGTGTTGACTCTGCAAGTAATCCAACTTGCAGCCACTGATCCCATTTACTTCAGATGGTAAATACCCATCCTGCAAAGGAGGGTACAACCTCGGAACCAATCCACACTGATGCATCATCAAATCCTCTGTGTGTGGATTAGAAAAGTAGTGATGAGCTCTCCTCCCTATGCAGTCCCAATAAAAGGCTCCCACCTTGGTCAAGCATTGACTGTCATAGTTCTGAATACAAGCTCTTTCATCTGACTCATCACCAACGACTCCTCCAGTGGATGTAACCACATGAGAACCTGATGCAATATATGGTTCTTCGCTGCCCTCTACGATTGCACTCATCTTGACTATATCATCCGCACTTGTAACTGTGATAACAATGGCCACATCCTCAACCTACCCGCAATCATAATCCGAAGACATAGGAACATCATGAACGCTCCACTCAGGTGAGTGATCAGCATCAACCTCAAAAAGCATATTGTCATAAGACAATGTTGCATCTTAATCTGTGATGGATGTAGCCACATCCTCAACACATCCATCACCACCATCCGTGGATAAAAAGTCATCGCCAATTGTCACTGCAGAGAACTTCACTGTGCCAGTAGTCGGTGAAGACTATGATCGACTCAACTCCACGGTCAGCTCCTCAATATGTAACTAAGACTCGTGAAAGGCCAACTGTGCTCTCTCCAATGCATCCATAGTCGCTCCCATCTCACAAGTGAGCTCATCTACCTAAACTTCCTTTCCCCTCAACGCATCATAGAAAGTGCAACCCCACTCGAAAAGATAGTCTCTATCAGCCAATAATTGTAAATAGTTTTGTTTCATTATTCTGATGGCTTCTCGGAGTGTATGAAACTCTATAAGGGAAAGACTATCATTATAGTGCTCATCTGTCACCGAAGTGCTCCAGCCATAGGTGGCTAACATCTGGCGAGCAACGTCAAAATCAAAGAAACGAGAATCGGAATCGTCTCGGAATCGGCAAGGCCGAATCGAATCGCGAATCGCCCATGAATCGGAATCGAATCGCCCATGAATCGGCAAATTTAAAAAACCCTTAAAATTTAGAGATTTTAACAATTTAAAACTTATTTCATGCACCCTTTATTGAATATAACTTAAACACACTATAACATCATCAAATAGAAGCTAACATACATAAACAAAGAACATAAATGATAAATCCATCACATGCGTTACATATTTATGCAGCCTAGAAGCATGAGTTAAGATTGGAATGTCACATAGTATCATAAAAACATTTAACCAACAAAAACACTTGTAATCATAGCATCATGAATCATGATCATACCATCATATACCTCAAGTGCAAGTTCAACGTCAAAGATTCAAGAATCAAAACATTAAAATTCAATCATTACATCAGTTCAAGTATCATTGTTTTAAGTTCAACTAATGGATTAATAATTTATTGATATTCTTCTTCTTCATCATCATCATCTTCTATATGGAGCCTAATAAGACTCGAAGGTTATTTTTCAGCTGAAAGACACAAAAATGTATGTAAGATGAAAGACACAAAAAAAGATAAAAAAAATCTGTGTTTTTTAAATTTTCTTGACTTGACAGCGGATTCATGCCGATTCATGCAGGCTGATTCAGGCGATTTTTTCATGAATCGGCGATTCATGCGATTCATGCCTGTGAATCGCCGATTCGATTCACCGATTCATAAAAAATCGCCAGCAGTGAATCGAATCGCGATTCGCGCGATTCATGCGCGATTCTCGTTACTATGGTCAAATTGCTCAATGGTTGTGGCGATCATATTGTCATTCACTTTTAATTGCCCGACCAACTGATGTCTTTGAAATTCATGGCCCCCATGCAAGCTCTCTGAATCAAAGTCTGCACTGTGAGAGGAGGTTATATTCACAATGCTCGCCTCATGATCAACATCATGTGTGCTATCATTAGTGCACACATCATCAACCAAGGTACTGCTAGTATGTACCTCAAAAGACGGTTCAACTAGTATAGGGGAAGTTGTTTTTCTGACCATCTCTATGCCCACTTCCACTTCTAATGTAACTGCAGGTTCCTGTAAGTCACAATCATGGGACCTATTACCAATAGATGAATTTTCTGATTCATTTTCCCAGGTCTGATTTATAAAATCAGATTTGTTATGGCATGAATCTACATCATATAACTCATTTCTAACACCTAAATCTTGAGTGTCGATACTAGGGAACTCCATACATCCATCTTTCACACTTGGAATGGTTGTTATCTCATGAGTAAGCTTGACATTATGACTGCTGTCATAAAACAAAAAATCAGGAGCTACATCATACCTATATGTAGTGTTCTCAAGAGACTCAATCAAAACTTCATCCTCTGCTACCTATCCATTGCCAAGTATTGGTTCAAGGGGTGTCTTCGTAGGAGAATTGAGTGTATCATGTGCCATGGTTTATGCACCATGGCTGCAAGGTAAATCTGCATGCGTATAAACCTCCTTTGTGGCTACTTCTTCAATGCATCCATGTGTCAAAATGAGTTCTTCCTCAAGATTCCTTACCTCGTTCTCTATGCATTGGTGGTTAGGCCCTCGATAAATTTTGCAAGTGAAGCATAGACCTTGTCTTCTCATTTCGTACTTGCTCATGATGGGAGTTCCTGTAACCTAATCATAGAGTTTAGATGTAGAACCATCCTCATAAGCTGATTTAGTAGTTCTACCATACCTGCTCACACTGTGTCCATGGCTGAAGTGTGTCCCTTTAGATGAAATTTTCTCCTTATACACCCTTTGAATATACTTTACCAACCCAATCTTTTCAGGCCTCTAGGTGACAAACAAGTTCAAATAATCATGAAGAGAGTATTGTCCTTAAAATTTATCTGGCAAACTTTGATAGCCCTCAAAGAGTCGAAGAGCTTCCAGTTCACATCTTTCCCTTATCTTGAACGCATCCTAGTCAATCTCTTCTCTGGATTTTCCTATGATACTATAGTAAACAATAGCTGAAAAATTATGACCTCTGGTTACTCAAAATCAACTATGTGAGCTCCATGAATTTTTAAATCAAACCCCAACAGGGTGGAAGGAAACTGCTCTAATACCACTGTAATAACCCCTGCACGTTATCCAATATTTGTCCTAAAATATTCAAGAAATCCTGGAGTAATTTTGTCAAATAGTTGTCTTGTAAGGTCTGTTATTGAATTTTTTTAGATCTTTGCAACACAACACAAATTTACCAATATTATGCATGGAAATCTTGTTAAAATGCTCATATGGTACTGAAATCTGACTATAGTTTTCAAGTGTGAAAGACATAAACCTCAACAATTCTTATTCAAGTTCAACCCCACTAAAAAGTAGAGTTTTACACTTCAGCATTAAATCAAACAGTCGATATGTCAAATAAATACCTCTAGAATAGCATGACTACATACATCAGCGAGTAAACAAGTAGATTTGAATGAAGTCAATTAATAGTTCGCTGTCCATGGAAAAGACATTGCTTAATTCTGAAAATGCATCAGTCAAACTTAAAGCATTTTGTCAAACAATTGGCAGCTAACCAGGTCTGATTTCCTTTGTTACCTCTGTAGTAATAATGACAAACACTTGGCAGACTGTCTCATAAGCAGATTTTAAGCATCAAAGACCTTTTGAAAGGTAACCAAACTGAAATTTCAATGCAAATCTGATTTCTGGGCAGAATTGGTTCTCAGATTGAGACATAAGTTTGCACAATGGTTTGAAAGCACCTGGGAATGCAGTCCCAACGTGACTATCTGCAGATTTGTATCCAATCCTCACAGTCGACCAATGGTAGTAGACGCCCAGCAAGCTGCAATATACTTCTTCCCAGTTGTATATTTCTCAGAACTATTTCAAACTACACCATTAAATTCAGATGTGAACTCTGGTTGAATCCACTCTTAATGAAGGGATGGGTTTGCATCCAACCTTCAGCCTCCTAAGGTTTTTGTCCTTAGAAATCAGTCACTGACTTTCAGCAACAAGAGAACATGACTTCATAAAATATACTCATAACCTGTCTCAAATGAAAGGATGACCTTGCTTATATAGTTTTTTAGTTGGTGAATGCTTGTACTTTTAGCAATGTGGGATGAAACATTCTTTACTTTTAATTCCTCCTTATGAAGTAGCTTCTCGAACAAGCTGAAATAACTTAAGTGACTTTATATTTTAACTTTATTATAGTCGCTTCTTAATTTAATTAATGATATTCACTTAGTAATTAATTATTATTAAAGTATTACTTTAATAATAATTATAATATTATAACTCCATCTTTAATCATCACAAATCAATTATGACTTCACCAGGAGGTAGCCCGCTACATTCCCTCCTAACCCGAGTGCCTTACTAAAAATAGTTAGGGTCCATCTCTATTGAATACTTGATCAAAACAAAGGTGCCAAAAGCCATCACTGCAACTGAGGCCGGTCCAGGTCCTTTGCCAAATATAGAAATGCCAGATAAATGACTTACTATAAATAGTAAGTGTACCAAACTGACCCAAACGAAGAGCAATCCTGAACATCTTTGTCCTCTGGAAAGGAATTGGCCCACTGAACTGCCAACAAGGAACCTCTAAACTTAGCCTACGAGGGCCACTGATAGGCTAATCCAAACCACCAACCATGGTGAACTAAAATGGGGACATTACAATATTTCTTCGCCCTATTGAACCAAGGT
This sequence comes from Thuja plicata, assembly GCA_018584345.1. Taxonomy (NCBI): domain Eukaryota; kingdom Viridiplantae; phylum Streptophyta; class Pinopsida; order Cupressales; family Cupressaceae; genus Thuja; species Thuja plicata. The sequence goes on along the minus strand of MU226568.1, from coordinate 1,165,094 downwards.
CCAATATTTCCAACCTTTTAATTTACAAATCGTCGGGGCTTTATAGAACAACTCTCGGTCGAAGAATGATCTCAGAATGATTACAACTCTGTTACAATCAATCAGCATGCCGAAAAATCCGGCATGGATCGCTCAATTCCTTGTGTTGCAGGCAAGTGTTTGAATCTAATTGGTTTACCACAGCGCGCTTGTCAGTTGGGTTCAACCATAGAACCGTGACGGCTTGATCATAGATGCCATGATTGCATGGGCCAATCCGAGGGTCGAAAATGTGACAGCTGCCTAGAAAGTTGTTAGTCGTGAAATCTCCTTTAGGAAAGAATATTCCCTAATGGTGCGTCGGCGAGCCTTGTTGAAGCAAGGGTGTCATGGGGACGCGTGGCGGGATGGCAGAAGTTTGATGAGGTACATTCCCTGCAGAGTGTTTAGAAACCCCGTCGGGCTGACACATGTCAGTGGCGTCGGGATTTTGGGCAGTTTGAACTGCTCTACATGATCAAAAGACCGAAGGTAAAGACAAAAAGTGTTTATCAATGTAGAAGAAGTCTACATTTTGGTGACTTCCGGGGGATCTCGGCCTGCTAAGAAAGAACCGCAGAATCGTTGGCTTCGCAGACCAAAGCCTTATCCATTAAGTTAGGAGCCAACTCAGTTTCGGTTTCTTAGATCGGTTATCTTCACGAGTTGCTTAGACATCGTCCGGGCGATAGAAATCTACATGAAAAGAGAAAAGATCAGAGATTTTTGTTAAGAGAAAGCCAAAAGTTCTAACAGGGCGCGGGTTAAACCAGAGAACTTGAGGCACGAAGCAACTGCAAAAGAGAAACACTAAGAGAGAAACAAGGAATAAAGTACAAGCAACGTTAAACAAGGAATAAAGTACAAGCAACGTTAACCGAGGGATGCCAAAATAATATTTCTAAACAAACCAGCTAGAATGGCTAACCAATATCCAAGGAGGAAAAGGGAACACCCTGCGCAGAAAGCAAGTGACTAAATTTGGCCCCGGCTTCGTAATGAAACTTTACATTTGATACCCTGCGATGCTAACATTAAAAGAGCGATAGATTAATATGTCAAAAAATGAAAAAGAGATCATCCAGGGATTTGTGTGTGTGCAAGGAGTTAATCCTTCCTTTCCCTAAGATGATGAAATGGTTTCCACCTGTCAGCTAGACTACGTAGGTGAAATTCGTCCAATAGCCAACCAGATAGAGCCTTGCTGTCAGTCAGGCATTCATAGCCCCAACGAGGTTATCACCTTGACAGCCACTAACATTGCTCTACTGTCAGTCATAAAATTAATAGCCCAGGTAGAGTTGCTAATATGACCTAGTTTTGAATTTTTTGGTTTTTGTTTTCAATAATTTCTTTTTGTAATGTCCCCAATTTAGCAGGTTCCAATTTGGTCTTCGTTTGGCTCAGATTGGACTTTGTTTGGGCTCAGCTTCATATACTTACTATTTATAGTAAGTATGAGATTGATCGAGAAGGACTCTTTCTATTTTTGGAAAGTGCATTTGGTCATGTGGGGAAATATTAGGTGTGACTCCTGTTTCAGACGACATATTTAAAGGATAAGTATTTTGGGAGTTATTATTATTTTAGTGGTTAAATTATTAATTAATCATCAATTCACATGGAATATAATCCTAAGTCTTAAAAGCAAAGTTTTTAAGTGAAAGGTGTGTTGAAGAAGCCTTTTAAGTGAAAAGTGTCTTCATGAAGCTTTTAACTTTGGAGTTATTTATTATTAATTCAAAGTTATTAAATGAAGACTTCTAATTGAAAAGTGTATTGATGAAGGCTCTTTAGTGAAAAGTGTGTGAGAGAAGATATTTGCTTTTGGTGTCTTGAAGAAGATATATTTTATTATTATAAAAGCAATGCTTGTGCCAAAAAACAAATCATTCTATTGTGCATTTGTTTTTTGTTGATTTGGGTGAAGTGAAGAAACAAGGGTTTGAAGAATTTCAGCATGGTGAAATTGTTAATTATACACAGGCTTCAACACTTTGAATTGGTGAAATATCCAACAAATTGTGCAATCTGGCGATGGCTTTATACTGAAGTCATGTTTGAGCTTAATTGGTTAAGTGTTGAAGATTTTGGACGAGGGTTTGAGCATGTGTTTGAAGGTTTATCAACTGTAGATTGTAAAGATATTATGGGTACAGTTATAAATCAGATTACAAGCATTTGTTTATTGAAGAATTCATTTGTTGTTGTTTTTTATCATTTCAAAGGGTTTCCAGGCATGTTTTACCTAGTTAGAACCAGAAGGGGTTCTTACAATGGTATCATAGCGGTTTCCTGCCATCCTAAGGGGGTGGAATTTATTGGGCTTACTTGTTTGACTTGAGTGATAAGCACTCTTATTTTAATTGCAGTCATGGACAGATACAGGAAATCTAGAAAACATGGAAACCAGTTAGACAGTTTGTCTGAGTAAGAAAGCAAACAAATGCCTTAGTTATGGATATGGAGAAACAAAAGCAAACACTGGAAAGATTAAATGCACCACTTTTAGATCCTGCAACTGTCAATAAAGCAACAAACTACTTGGTTTCTTTGTTCAATAGGTCCTCTTCACAGGAAAGATATGAGGAGAGACGTGAGTTGTTTACAGGTGAGACATCCAAAGATCTCCATGATGAGTTTCAGCAGCTATTGATTTTGGTGGAGATGTTCATGTGCTTAGTGAACCAGCCACTAGTCCTATTTGCACACCTGAGAGTGGAGATTCTTTACAGGGACATGTGGATGTGCATGACTTGTTGGCAGGTAGTGGTACTGAGTTTCAACATCCTAAGCCTACCAGAGTTAGTGACACGAACCAGGCTTGTGACATGTCTACTGCCATTGATGGCAGCCTTGCATCAGTTGGTAGCAATATCAGCGATACAGCGTCTGATTTTCCAGACACCAGTCCTTTATGTGAGCTTGTTGATGATGTCGTGGATAGTATGAGAGTGGAGGATGTTGTAGATACCACTAGGGATTCTGACACCGTGGATGATCGTGTTATTTTTGAGGACTGCGAGGAGTATTTGAGCTCTGACAGCTCGGATGTTTATGACAACAGTCGCAGTGTGGAGTCAGTGCAAGAGACAGCAGTCTTTTCATGTATTGAGGATGTGAGCATGGAGCTATCCAGTGATGACACTCATGATGGGAGTGTTACAAATGAGTTAGGTGACATAGATTCATGCCACAGTGTAGATGATTCGCGCGATGACATTGAGTCATGTATGCAGCCAGAGATAGCAGAGGGGTCTCAGATAGACGATGTTGACACTAGCATTGCAGATACCTCTGATATTGAGAGTGAGGATGATGGGTGTTGCAGCGTATCTGGTTTTTTATATAAGACATAACAAGACCAAGTGCTGCCCTATGTGCAAAATGTGATGAAAAACCCACCTCTTTCATAATGTCCAATATGCAAAACCGTCAAAAAAACCCACCTTTTTGTGTCCTTTTATGACCTTTTATGAGATGCATGTTCTTCTCAAATAATGAAGAGTCATGTTGCAAGAAGAAAAGTACTTCCCATATGGTTGCAAAGAAAAGAGATCTTCCCCAAAATACGGCATGTGGTGCTCTTCCCAACATGTGATTAAGTTTCAAAATCCTGATTACACATTTTAAGGTTGCAGAAGCATATGAAGCAGGAACAACCATATGATGGAGCAAAGAAAGGGATAAGCGGTGCAATGATTGCAGGCATAGAATGCTTTCAAAACCGAAACAGAAAGACACAAAGATGCCTCCCAGTGATCACCATTATGATGCAAAGCAATCAAAGATGCAGTTTCATACTCTGGGTCTAGATGCTTTCACCAAACCTGAACACATCACTCATCGGGCATTTTATAGAAGCATAAAGATAGACAGAGGATGATGCAAATAGATGTCGTGTCTTGTCAGACACTTCGATGCTTTCCTTATGCATTTTGTAAAAGTGTAGAATCTTTGACAAATTACACAAAAATATGTAATTGCATATGATAGTATCACGTGCAAAGTAGTCTCACGTAATCATGTTGTAGGTATATTAGGTCCTGCAGCATTGAATAAGTCAAAGTTAGTTAGTTGCAGATAAGGATTGAATAAATCAAAGTGGTTAAAGGCTTCCCCTTGCTTCTCCACTTTCAGTACATCCATCTGCAGTTGATGGGGTCAATACATCCAGGATGGTTTTGCAGTGGATGGATATCTGGATTACGAGAGTACACAAAGCAGATTGGCAGGGTGTGCAAGGAGTTCTAGTTTGTTAGATGTGTTGTCCTCAAATTTGAATTCTCAAAATTGAGACAACCCATGGGAAAATTTAATTGAATTTTCGATTATGGATTTTGTTATGTAATATGTGGTCAAGCCTAAAAACTCCGATCACATATTCTGGCATTCGAAGTGTGTTTCCTCTTTAAAGTGCATGCAAGGTGGCATCTTTGGAACGCTTTGCATATATCTTTAAATAGCATATGTTATATGTATTCGAAAACACGCTTTTCTCTATCTCCATAAGAGGATGTCGTTTTTTTTATACCGATTGTGTATCTTTTTATATGTTAAAACATATATGCCATATGTCTAAACATATATGTCTAAAGAAACCCGTCGCTATCTTTTAGTGCGGTTGCTTAAAGATTTCATGTATGTTTCTAAGTCATATACTTATGACTTGGTAAAGTGCGCGGCATGTTTTAAAAGTCATAAGGTGTCGATCTTTGGAGGAAATGCATGTTTTAATGCATATGTTATTTGCTTATATATGCCAGGCATGTTCTTTTAAACCCGTGGCCTTATGACAAGTGTTGGGCGTTTTCATTTACCTTCCTTACGTGTCAAAAATGACATGTTTAAAATAAAACAAAGGCCCGCGGTTTCATTGCAAAGGTTGGGCGTCGTTTTTATATAACATAGCATATGTTATGACGTCGTTTATGGCTTCACTGGCATATCATAAATATATGACATTTCCCTCTTTGCATATGCGGTTTCCTTCATTAAAGACATGGTGTCGATTTTTAAGGTAAAAACATATGCTATTACTTACTGAAAGTGCGTCCTCCCTAAAGACTTCATAGCGTCGACTTTTTAATGGTTCGCATATCATTTTAAACACATGCGAAATCTTTTGAAAAGCCCGTGGCCTCATAAGATAAATGGAAACATTGGTTTTAAAGGTAATAGCATATGTATATATGTTTATCTCCTCCTAAGGCCCGTGGTTTTTGTTTGAGAACATAATACATATGATTCTTGGCTTATATATGCCCGCGGTTTCTCTTCCAAAAGCACGGTTTCATTGAAAACTTCATGGCGTCGTTTTTCACCAAGATTGCATACATAAAACATATGCTTTCTAACCATCATAGGCAGGGCGTCGTTTTTTTGGTGTTTTGCATATCATTTTATGTGAAAAACGCATACGTTTTCAGTTTTCAAAACAAGCCGCGGTTTCATGTTAATTTTTTTGGCGTCGATTTTGATGGTGTTACATGTGTTTTTCCCTCCACACAATGTGCATTTTCAACTCCATAGAAAGTTGCGTATGGTGAGGAGATTGCTTGGGGATTTTGGTTTAACATTTTCCAAGTTAGCTGCTACTTTCAAGCGATTTGTTTCTCTCTCTTGGCCATTTGTCACAATCTTTTTCCAGAATTTCGAACATGTGTATGATTGAAGTATTTGAGGCAAAGAAGGATTGTTTTTCTTCCACTGAGTCTATGGATTTTCTTAGTAAACTCAAAGCTCATTATAAGGAGGGAGATGTTGTATGGTGACATAGCTACTATCTTGTGTTTCTTCCAAGGTTTCTAAAGGATAGAGATGTTGACACGAAAAGGCCCATAGGACACTTCTATCATGCTCAGAGCTGTAAAAAGCTATTCTTGCTGCAGATTTAGTTGATCTTCATATGTAGATAGGAGATGAAGATTAGAAATTTGTTTTTCATCAACATTCAGTTTTATATGATGCCAAGATGTCTCATGATGTTCATCCAATAGGTATGCTGGTCTCTGTAAAAAGTATGCTTTCTATATCTCGCCCAAATGCCAATCTAGTTTTGAAGGTTCAAGATTTTTACAACTCAAAATCTATCCAGAACAAGCAAATTGCCTGTGCATTGAGAAGTTGCTCAACATCAGGTTTCAGTGGTTTGAATGTCGATACAGCTCTTGCTGGAGCTTTGTGTTGTGCATATGTTGTGACTGGTATTGCTGCTGCAACATTGCGGCTGAGAAGTATGTTTGTATGCTTGATGCTTCCTCTGCATAAGAACATTGTTGAGAGATCAGAGATATTGCTGCTATGAAAGGACTGATGACAGAGTTGTAAAATGTTACAACAACACTTTTGAATTAGAAGATGTTGCTGCCCTTATAGGTGAAAACTCAAGAAAAGTTACAGCAAAATCTCGGGATGTTATCATGCTTTCATAGTTGTTCTGATGTGTTCATAGTTGTTCCATGAAATGACAATATCTTCAGGGTCTTTACGTAGTCACAAGATCACGAGGGAAATAGTCAATCAAAATACATGATGTGATGATGATGAACAAGTCACGAAGGAGCAAGTACAAAATGGTTACGCAAAAAAGGTTCTTCCCCCATGGCGCAAGTTCATGTTGCAAGTTGAAGAAAGATTTTCTCATGTTTTTCCCATGATGCAAGGATACAAAGCAAGAGCAACCACACGATGGAGCCAGACAGGGAGGTGGAAAGAGTGAAATGATTCCAGGCATAGAATGCTTTCAAAACTGAAACAGAAAGACACGTAGATGCCTCTCAGTGATCACCATTATGATGCAGAGCGATATGCAGGTTCATTTTCCGGTTCGAGATGCTTTCGCCAACCAGAACACATCAGTCATCAGGCATCCGGTAGCGACATGAAGACGAACAAAGGATGATGCAAATAGATGTCGTGTCTTGTCAGACACTTAGTTTTTGTAAAAGTGTAGAATCTTTGATAGATTACACAAAAATATGTTAAGTGTTCTTATGTAATCATGCTGAAGGGACATTAGGTCCTGCAGCATTGAATAAGTCAAAGTTAGTTAGTTGTTGATAAACTTTGAATGGGTCTTAGCTAGTTAGAGATAAGGTTTGAATAAATCAAAGTGGTTGAGGGTTTCCCCTTTCTTCTCCACTTTCCTCTCTCCTCTTTTCCTATATAAGGAGGGGGGTTCATTGTAAATAATCATCTTTTGTTGTGTGCAAGAAAGCTATAGGCAATTCTCTTGTATTCTGAAAACTTTGAGTTTCATTGTGCAAAGTTGAGCATTTGAATAAAGGAACAAGAATTGGCAAACTTTGTGTTGTTGGTT
>MU226568.1:1134627-1156746 GCA_018584345.1 Thuja plicata | reverse complement strand
AATTATTATTTAATCATTAATTCACATGGAATATAATCCTAAGTCTTAAAAGCAATGCTTTTAAGTGAAAGGTGTGTTGAAGAAGCCTTTTAAGTGAAAAGTGTCTTCATGAAGCTTTTAACTTTGGTGTTATTTATTATTAATTCAAAGTTATTAAATGAAGACTTCTAATTAAAAAGTGTATTGATGAAGGCTCTTTAGTGAAAAGTGTGTGAGAGAAGTTATTTGTTTTTCGTGTCTTGAAGAAGATATCTTTTATTATTATAAAAGAAATGCTTGTGCCAAAAAGAAAATCATTCTATTGTGCATTTGTTTTTTGTTGATTTGGGTGAAGTGAAGAAACAAGGGTTTGAAGAATTTCAGCATGGTGGAATTGTAAATTCTACACAGGCTTCAGCACTTAGAATTGGTGAAATATCCAACTGATTGTGCAATCTAGCGATGGCTTTATACAGAAGCCATGTTTGAGCTTAATTGGAGAAGTTTTGAATATTTTGGACGAGAGTTTGAGCATGCGTTTGAAGGTTTATCAACTGCAGATTGTAAAGATATTATGGGTACAATTATAAATCAGATTACAAGCATTTGTTTATTGAAGAATTCATTTGCTGCTGTTTTTCATCATTTCATAGGGTTTCCAGGCATGTATTACCTAGTTAGTGTTAATATATTCAGATTTATGTAAGGAAAAATACAATCTATAGATAGCTTTTAAGACTGAAAATAATAATGACAAAAATTAACAAAGAAAGGAGAAGATAATACCTGATTTGTGGCAAATAATTCCTCTTCACTTTGAGCCTAATGTACTTCCATCTTCAGCTGCATATCTTCTTCTAATGTGTATGAGAAATGAATAATTATTATTCAATGTATGACTGCTGCAATAATCAAATTCGGATCTGCTTATAGAGCGAATTTCCTTGACATGTTGTCTTCTATATCTTGGATAATTCGCACCATAGGTCACATATATATATGTGTGAAGGCATTCAAAAGACACACCTCAACATCAATGGTAAAGGCCGACCTGAATCGGTTAAGTATATTTCACATAGTATTAACACAAGTCGTCCCTTTTTGGACAATATGAAGTCTTCCCTCTAGGACAATATAAAGATGTTTCTTATCATTCATTCAAAGTGTAATACAACAATTAATGAGATGTATGTTGAGATAAATAATAAATAATAGGTATATTATTTATTGTTCATCTCAGCATACAAGTCATTGATTTGATCTTTCCGAAAAGGCCACAAATATCAACAGTTAGAACCAGAGAGGGTTCTTACACTTTTCCTTTTATTTTATTTCTTGCCTCCTTAGCTTTAATATGCACGAATGATCATGACGTCATCCTTCCAGGCTGACTGCCAAGGTGGTAGCAGAACACTCTGATTTTTCACCTAGCGAACAGAGAAAAGACGTCTCAGCATCATTAGTAAAGGTATTTAAGAGAGGAGCATGCAAAATCCAACTAGATATCCCTAATTTCATGAAATGACATACATTAATGCTAAAACGTTGCGAAAAAACGTATTAGTACGCAAGGATATCAAAGAAAATCTTTCATTTTTAAGCCGGGAGTAAATGCAGTTTCCCTTTTTCGTGGATCAAGGTGTATGGATCTCCTCAAATGGCACTATCGGTAGCCAAAACCCAGCTCGTAATTCCAGAAATGGACAAATGGCAACCTTTAGAAAATGAGCATGGTACCTTTTGCAAATTGATGTGACATTCTCTCTGACGCGAAGTAAATGCAAAATGCCTGCGGAAATGAACAACTGCTCTATAAAAGGGCAACGTATGCGAAAGGTGGCATCAAGCATTTGGCAAATTGGAGAGCCTGAGTGAAGGATTAGCTTAGCTTAGCCTAGAAGTATGGCCACTCCTGTGAGATTGACTTGCCCATTTCCTCAGGAACCCTTCTTAGGATTTATAGACGACAGTAGGCTGGCCGCATTGGTTAGTACAGACAACAAGTTGGTTCTCATTGCCTTGAAATGGGTATTAGGTGAAAAATTTCTACAAAGTGAGGACCGTTATAGGCTGAGCACAAATATCTCATCTCAGTTCGTAGACTCTTTGCTAGACTTGGGAGAATCTAGGTATGTGACGGTGTTTCTTGCAGTGGAGATGTTTAGCAGAATTCACTGTGGGGGGTTGGAGGATGGCGTTGGGTCAGGTTGCCTCTGGCAACCGACCTGAGGATTTATCTGGAGACGGGAGCGGATGTGTCGTTCGTTTTATTTGTCATGAATTTCCGCTATTGGCCTCTCGACATCCATCGTTGCTATGCGCAACATGGGGTTGAATTTCTGAAGAAATATCTGAACCCCGTTGAGGAAATGGTCGAGGAGGAGTTTGAGGAATTCTACTTGAGGGTTTTGTTTGAGCAAGCCTAGGATTCACCCACTAAGTCAAGTGAAAGGGGATCTTCCGACTCGGATGAAGGCGCAGGAGGAGGAAATGACTCGGGAGATGATGATGCCATCTCTAGAAAAGCTTGACCCCTGCCTTGAAAGAAATTTTGCTTTCAAAAAAAAAAAAATGTTATGATATGTAAAAAGTAAATGACAAATAAACTTTGTTAGCTGTTGCAAAAGTTATTTTGAAATGTATATAGATACCGAGATAAATCTAATATATGAATTTTGCTCGTTTTATCTCAGTGTCTACATATGGTTTTTCTTGTCATTATATTCTTTGGAGCACTCGATTCTTTAATTTTTAGAAATGAACTTCTTATGTTTTTCATAAGGAATCGAAATATCATAACATGGGGCCTCATCACCGTACACAGAACAATGGTGAGGCAGAGTATACCTTTCTAAGAACGAATGAGAAACGGGAAAACCGCACCGCGTTGGCACGCTTGCTCTTAACAAACAAAAAGGATTAGTGCAAATAAAAATAAAATCACGGCTCAAAATTGGGAAATAATCGAATTGATGGTAATAATCGTGAATTCTCCTTTGCACTAACAGGGGATTGGCAACTATACACGGGACACCAGAAATGTGTCGCCCTACGCAGTAGCGCTTATTGAAAAGAAACACGCCAAACAAAAAACAACAAACTATTTACACTAATTGACAGCTAAAGTTTTTACAAGAAACCATTTACTCGATTGGGGGTGGGCCTAGCTTTTTTGCGATTAATGACTCCGACAAATTGTGGCAAAAGAAAGGTAACATGGCTATTACCTTTCTTGGGTGTGATACGTCAGAGGTGACGACATCATGACTCAACTTGGGTACTTCCCCTGACACCACGTGAGACGGTGTCTCCAAATCTTTGATAAGACTCTTTTCACGCACTGACGTGAGCATGACCTTGACGGACTAACAAACAAATGGTTCTGAATGATACCTGATCAGGCACCCGCGAATCCTTGTCAAGTGAGTTGCAGCAGGGGATGTCTCGATGCGTTCCTTGGGTTGGGCAACTAGTAGTTCTTCCTCCTGCGACGCAGGGGATGGCCCCGTCTGGATGGTCGGGGGCATTCGTCGAGTGAAGCACAAAAAGCTTCCAGCTCGTCCCAAAATCTCATGTCGTCATCGTTTGCTTCTCTTTTCTTGTTGAGGGGCTCGGGGAAAGATTCCCACAGTGACGCCTCTTCCAGAGAATTCTCTGTGATCTCCAACCTCGTTGGAATGGGGATCTCGTCATCTTCAACGAAACAGGGGAGCTCGAAAAAGAGAATACTCAGACTACTAGCCTCTAGGCGAAGGTTGTCTTCTTCGCTCGATTGTGTCAATTATGGGTCTTGCTAACTTTGTTCATTCCTTTCGTTTGAGCATCAAACCACCGGTCCGCCTTTGAACAATGAAATCATGTACAGCATCAGAGACTGAAAAGAGAACTCCGAAAAATTGTCCCAAACAGGTTCATCTCCTGTGGGACATGAAGCTTCTGGAACCTCTTCGTGTAGAAACTTGTCCTCCAAGACAGGCTCTTCTGTCAAACACGTTTCCTCAACAGAGGCCTCCAACATTGACAAAGAATGCCAAAGGAGACTCTGTTGTCTTTCAAGCTCGATGATCCTTGACTCGCGCTGAAGGTCAAGCAACATCTCCCGAGCACTGCAAACTGGGTTCGTATGACAAGGTTGAGTAGCAACCCAGTCAGCGTGGTAGTAATTTGGGTGACTCTGTTGTCTTTCAAGCTTGATGATCCTCAACTCGCACTGAAGGTCGAGCAACATCTCCCAAGCACTGCAAACTGGGTTCGTATGACAAGGTTGAGGAGCAACCCAGTCAGCATGGTAGTAATTTGGGTCCATACCCTAACCAGATTGTGACCACTGCTTGTCGCGTGCACTTGTTCGCTGCATTCCCGTTGAAAAACCAAAGCATACACTGACTTTGGCAGACGTGTTTAGCTCTATCCCACCGGGCGTGCTAGGAAAATTGTTGATCCCCTGGCTTGCGGCTGGCAACAGGGGCCGAGGGGCATTTCCAAAAGTGTTGCAGTAGGTGGGACGGGGTGCGCCCTACAACACGACCTCCGGGATTTTAGAAGTCGACTCTTCATGGTTGGCATTTGGGAAAAGGGATGGGAGGTCACCTTCAGTCAAACAACCTAAGCTAAGGGGAGGCTAAGCGCCGAATCAAAGCTTTGTTGGTCGGGTGGAGAATTCGTCAGGTGGTATTTTCAGAGGTTTCACCTTCTCTGGGCAGAGCTCTGTGCTGTCATTCACTCACGACACAGTGTACCACGCTCCCTTCATTGTTGGCAGGAGAATGAGAAGCCAAAGTCTCTGGACATAGGGCTCACACATTCATATCCTGTTGTGCAAGGGTCATCTGCAAGGGTCCAAATTAAGGCACATTGCTCCTAAAGGAAGTGCAATTCTCCTCAACAAGGGACGCGGTATAAGATCCTATTCATGAACAGACATAAATAGTACTTATAAGGGTCGAAAGAGAAGGCCACACTTCCTAAAAACCTTCTTCCTGAGGAGCAGGCTGCAGAAAGCATACACAGACTGGACCACACCTATCAGAGTTCAGCACATGACACATTGATTAACAAAAAGGAAAAGGCACCGAGTACACAGCCCCCATGATTTATTAAGAGCAAACATGCCAAGGCGAGAGAGAATGCCCCAGAATATATACGTTACACTATGCACCCTTGGATGAAAGGCCATAGGGTCTTGTCCTCGGAGAAGTAAAAATCTTTGCAAATAATACAGTATATTTCTTCGCCCTATTGAACCAGGGTCCAATATTTCCAACCTTCTTTTAATTTACAAATCATCGGAGCTTTATTCGACAACCCTCGGTCAAAGAATGATCTCAGAATGATTACAATTTTGTTACAATGGATCGGCATGCCGAAAAATCCGGCATGCATCGCTTGATTCCTTTTGCTGCAGGCAAATGTTTGAATCTGATTGGTTTATCGCAGCGCGCTTGCCAGCTGGGTTCAACCATAGAATCGTGACGGCTTGATTAGAGACACCATGATTGCATGGGCCAATCCGAGCGTCGAAAATGTGACAACTGCCTAAAAAAGTTGTTAGTCGTGAAGTCTCCTTCAAGAAAGAATATTCCCTAATGATGCATAGGCGGGCCTTGTTGAAGCGAGAGTGTCGTGGGGACATGTGGCTGGCTGGCGGAAGTTTGAGGTACATTCCCTGTGGAGTGTTTAGAAACCCTGCTAGGCTGACACGTGTCAACGGCGTCGGGATTTTGGGCAGTACGAACCGCTCCGAGCGATCAAAAAACCGAAGGTAAACACGGAAGGTGTTTCTCGATGTAGAAGGAGTCTACAATTTGCTCACAAAGGAGGTTCTTGATCAGAATGATTGCCTCTGAGAGAAGATATTGCAGAGCAACTTGAATTTGCATACTGTAGTCAAGTATAGCATTATCCTACATTTCAGCCATCAGGCCAATTTGCTGCCAGGGTTGATTCACAAGGTGCTACTCAGAGTTTGCATGCCAATTTGCTGCCAGGGTTGATTCACAAGGTTCTACTCAGAGTTTGCATGTCGTTTTCACTGGAGAAGATGATAATTGAGGGGCATGGATGGGTGTAGATCATCCAGTTTGTTGCTTGTAATTAGCGCTAGAGGAAATGGAATCAAGTGAGACGGTGTTTCGCACAATCTGGTTCACCACAGCCAACACAAGATGAAGAATTACAGCAGCAGAGGGAGGAAGAAATGGATGACTATTGTTCACAGGTTCCAGTGCAGCATTTGGTACTCACGATTCAAGATGATAAACAGCTGCTTAGTTTTATTGAGTCCAACATAGCTTGGAGAAGACTCGTTCAAAGTGTTCATGAACAAAATTTGGAGAAGCTAAAGTCTTGTATAGCTTCTTGGGGCTTGATAGAAATGTAACATTAAGAACGGAAATGCAAGGGATATCATTGTTCGTGGTGTATGGGTTGGACTTCAAGTGGAAGATTGTTCAGAATGTGAAGTCCAAAAGTCATCTGACCATTTGTTTCCTCTGTCTATTTGTTTCTCTGCTGTTTCTTCATATTCAAAGAGTTAAACACTTATATATAAGAATGAGTGCAGATTATATATTGTATATCTGAGAACGTAATAAACGTACTGGTCAACCACTACAAATCTGGTGTTTTGTGTTTTGTGTTGTGTTTTCTGGATCTCTAATTCTGTTTTCAAATTCATTTTATTGCTTTTTTTCATTTAAACACATATGGTACAAAATAAATTTGTGTTTTTTAAAAAGCTTTATATATTTTGTTAAGTAGCCAAGTTTTGTAAAACTGGAATTTTTTTGGTCTACTGAGTCTGAATTGAATCCGACTATGCGAAATAAGCTCTCAATTATCAGCTTGATCGTATTAACGAGCTTGCAATTCGATAATTAATGCACACCACAGTCTGTTCAGACGCTGCTATATATATAGCTAACGATAGTAAACGGAAAAGATATGTGTGCCGTTAGTCCTGGCATTTTCGTATATGCCCAACATATTTTACAGTTATATTATATTGGTGTAAGAAATTTCTGCCGTATAGTTTATTTTCGACTAAATTAAGGCTGACCACCAATCAACTGAGCTTTACTGAGAAGCAGAAGTAACTTTCAATATCTGAAATCGTGTATAAATCCACATAATGTACAAAATATGGTTGCAGGAAAGTAGTACGGCAAGCCCTGGTGTAGAGTTAAGACAGGGGAATGCCATGGACAATAACCCAGATAAACTTTCGTTATAAAGCAGTCAATAATTTGAACAAGTAAATTTCACCAGAATGGATACTACTCAGATTGTTTCTTGGCCTGATGATATTTCAAGCTTAAACAAGCATTGGCTGGTGTGTATGCTAAGCTAGAAAATGCAGTATGAAGCTGTATGGATTTACTTTTAAAAAAGCTAAATGAAAGAAAACCAAGGAGTGGAGAGGGTAAGAAGACCTCTCTGAAGTCGAAGACATCACCATCTGGGTCAGGCACCTTTCTAATGAAAAAATCACAGTGAAGGAGCTGAATTTTATGAAACTCGTTCTGGTTTATAGTATGGGGGACTACCATCTCGCTCTTCCAACCTTGAGTGTTGATAAAACTTCCACTTTCATGAGTCTTGAAATCAGGGCCTGAAATATAATCTCTGTTATCAGTCTCGTAATCCTTCCACATGTGGTTATCCTCCTCATCCACCTCCTCAAAGTCCAGCGCAAGTTCATTATCCCCCCCGCCCTCTCCGCTATCGAAGTCCTCCTCGCCGGATCGAAGTCTCCACCTCGCGTTCTTAAATAAGCCATTACAGATGCTATGGTGTTGCTGCTGCTTCTCAAATATGCTTGGCCTTAACCTGTTAGATGTATTTGCTCTGTTGTGTTTGCACACAAGTTTAAGAGAGGTTTTCAATGGGCAGCAAATGACTGAGCTATGAACATGGAAAGGGATAGACAACACTGGTGCGCGGAAGAGGATAAGGTGAATTGGGCATGAAGTACAAGTGGAGACGGCCATTGTCCTCCTCAGTACCCAAAACTGTTTCTTATATAACAGCCTCCTCCGATTTAATGTATGTAGTTCTTTGAAATGGTATTATACTTCAATTGGCTTAGATTATAATTTACTTATTTTGTTGAATGTTGTTACATAATTTTTATATTTAATGGTGTTTTATTTGGATTTATTAGTTCCTTCTTAGTACAAATACTAAATCTATTGTATTTAATTTTTTAATTCGTTCAGTTAATCATTTATAAAATTATAAAATTAAGTAATTATTTTATAATTTTTTATTTATTAAATTAAAAGATTTTTTTAATATTTTTCTATTGGTTCAATTGAGAATAGTCATTGTAAAAATTAAATTATTGTTTATTTTTTTATAAATTTTGTCAACTCAATTAATAAGTTGAATGACATATACAATATTATATTTAACATTATGTTGTCTTCTTGAATGACATTGTGATGTCAATCATATCTATCTAATTAACTAGCAATTGCACCCAAATGAGGTGCAATGGTTACACCGATAGAAAGATATGCTTGCACAATATATTTGGGAGGCAAGGGAAACATTAATAGTGCACGTGTCAGTAGCAGTTGGCATCCTTTTTTTTGTGATTGATGGTATTTCTCTTAAGGACGAGAAGCTCAAGAGAAAAATATTGTCGCCATATTACCGACTAGAGCACACGAGTTTCTGTGTTTTTCGAATTTGGCCCATTTTAGTTATTTTCTACAAAAGGTGAACCAAGAGGAACTAATTTATGCAAAACAGAGAATTTTAAATTTCGATGTTAATCATAAAAGTAGGAGCAATAGGCAAAAATGCAAAAAAAATATTAGCACAGGCTAAACATTGGGGCTGGACAAGGGTTTGGTTATAGTGTGAAAAGGCCATGGCGCATGCGTTTGCAACCTTCAAACAACCCACCTTTTCCATTTCCCCCTATTGGCTCATAATTCTAATGATATAATTATATTTTTTAATGATTAGAAAACAAATATCGTGATGAATGTTTCCATTGACCGAATATAATTTAACTTAGATGGTATCTTGTCTGAGAAACACCAAATATAATTTCTTCTCTGAGCTCCTTTGCAAGTTGCCTCAAATCTTGTAGTACAAGCAGATTTCCCATCAATATACAGAAAGAAGTTTGCACAATGCACAATGCACATGGCACATACAATTAGATTAAAAATATTCAAATTCAATTTCACTCTATTTGTCACACATATACTCACTAAAAAATTCAGTCCAAACAAGAAGAAGACATATGCAAGAAAGAAGACGTGTTTCAACATGTTTTTTATAACCCCGAAACAAATGTGATGCCCTAAATTTTTATGAATTTTTTAATTCTCTTTTATTACCTGAATCGCTCGACAGGGATGTCTATGGTCGATGGCAAAGGAAGAAGAAGGTGACAGGGGGTTGCAATAGAGGAAGAAGGAGGTAATAGAGATGACGTCGGCTTGATCTCCACTACTCCATGGATTTTGTGGGGACCGACCCATCCTAACTCAAGATCATGATTGCAATTATTTTTGCTTCTAAAGAAATGCTAAGAATTCAATATTCAAAAAGGCTCACTAGCTAAAATAGGCAGTTTATTTTTTCATATAATTTGGAAAATTATAGCTTTTGTAAAAAATAGAGACTCAACACTTAAAATGTAAAACCAATTTGAATTGAGTCAAACATTTCCTACCTGCAATCTGGCCTTATGAAGTTGTGGATTACACATATTCCTGAGATTTCAGACCAAATCAGCCCTAAGGCAAAATACTATATCTCACAGACCTCCTTCCTCTCGTCGTTGCACAAGCTCCCGAAGATTATTCCTCACCAGCTCCTCATCATAAAACTCCACCTAATTGTTCTTAATAATCAAGCTATTACAATTCCTTATATGCTACTCCATTTTAGACCAAGTTGCGATATGTAATCCCTGTTAGAATAACCGAGAGGGGGGGTGAATCAATGGCCTCAAAAATAATTCCAATAATTCTAACCAAAACTTATATCACATATATAATACCTTCAGTTATCTTTAGTCCTACAAGATGTATGCCTTTAAGTAATCGAGCAAATATATACTGCTCGGTGAATATACTCTTTATCTTTTTCTTAAGCTTTACCAAATAGCAACAATTAAACTTAGTGTTTACCGACCAATCTTGTTTTAGTAATGTGTACAGCAAAACATCAAAGCAATGAACCATATACACATTTGACACATGGATTTTTAATGTGGAAACCCTGTTAAGGGAAAAACCACTTGGGATCGGTAACCCAAAAATTTCACTCTTTTGAAGTGAGCTCGGTAAAGAGCCAACCCTGTAAAAGGTTACAAACACACTGTTAAGTGCGACCTTGTTAGAGGATTCAAAAATAATGGTTTATCATTTGACCTAGCATTCACTATGTTGTCAACATGAAAACCTTTTGATACTCTTGAGTATCTCAATACAATAAGGATGGTTAAATCCCACTCGATTAAGAGATTTTCTAAATCAATGGTTAAACTGAAACAGTAAATGATCTATTCAATAATACAACTTTAACTTGCAGATTTTCAGATCTATTGTAAGTCCATAATACCTCTCTGATCAATATTCTCTTCAATTCCTTTGCTCCCCTTATTTCTTCCTTTTTCTCGGTGAATGTTGTGTCCTTTGTTGCTCGGTGTCTGCAGAATTATTGGCTCTGTTCTTCAACCTGTATGATCAGATCTGCATGAAGAATTCTATCTTCACCAAAATTTTATTCAGCATTCCTCTTTTTATAATGAATTACTTGTCTCTTTATATAGACATGATTTCACCATTCAATGTCCTTGTCTTTCTTGTTCTTGACGTAGATTGCTTCTTGATTCACAAATCTCGCCATGCATTACTTTAATCTTTAAAGCTTTGCTTTAGTTTTATTTCGTAGATTTCTCCTTAACAACTGTGAATAAAACTAGCTTTAAATTTTTAGTTCAACTGGTCGATGTAAATAAAAAAATCAATCAGTTAACTCTAAATATAGCTTCGGTCATCAACTCTTAGTTTGCTCAGTCATTGACTCCAATTGTCCTTAGGCATCATCTTCAATTTTGCTCGGTGACCACTTCACTTATGCTCGGTGTTGCGGTGCTCGGTTTACACTATGACTGCACAGGGTTCTCTGTCTGTCGGTGTGCACTATCTATCAGTGTTTACTATCACTCGGTGTACACTAGCTTTTTATGTTTACTGATAACATAAACTTTATTTCTTTAGTTTTTTGAAGTCTATGACAATATGTATATGAACAATCATATTATATCAAGTTGACATCAATGATAATACAATACATTAACTGATTTAATGTCTTGCATTTACTTTCTGGCAGCTCGGTAATCATCAACTTATCATCTTCAAACAATCAATCAGTTATAGTTTATATTAATATTAATAAAGGTCAGAATATACAAAAAAAAAGTATGAAACACCAAAGTTTGCAACTGAAATAAAAGTCTGAAGATCACAACAAAACCTAGTTAAAGACTTAGATAAGAACCTACTAAGTAGGATATCTACTAATACTAACTATCTCTCCCAAAACAGAGCTCAGATAGATATCAGCTATCTTCCATAAAATAACATAATACAAAGTTTTAAGATTTAATCATATCATTTACTACAACGAAGACTAACTTAAGAAACTAAAATAAAAAATGAGGTTCTATAAACCAGTGATTTGCTCCTTATTTGAGAGACGTAAAAATTAGGATCTTGAGGATGCTCCAAAATCTATACTAGCGCCAACTCCATGGGTCCCACGACCACTCCCAGACCTGCCCCTGTTGAATCCCATAATTCCCTAGGCATTTTGAGGATCTCGTCCTACTATTTGAGTGTCAATTGTAGATAGTCTACTCATTTCTTTTATTCTCCTCAACTCATATGGTCGATGTAGAAGAACTTCTTTCATTGCTCAGTCTGGATCCCAGTCTTCAATATATGGTAGAGGACCCTCTGATTAAAAATAAATCAATATCCAAACTTCCATCTATAGCAATCTCTCCTCTCCTTCAACCTCAGATACCATGTTTTATTGTCTAATAAAGTCTTTTACCCATGATGGACCTTCATTGTGTCTCAACTTGTAAATCTTCATGAGAAAATCAATCCTACTTCTAATACCAAATCTTTTATCCCTAAAGAATCGTAGATTTTCAATATCCAAAATAGCATGTATCTCTTTGGAGATTTTCCATTGATGATGACAATGTCATAATATTTATTCCTTATAATAGTTTGTTAGAGCATGCATATTAGTTGTTTTTGGCACACTTGTATATGCTACTTTAATAAATTATGCACATGCTAGATAATATTCTCATGCATATTATTATGCACAATTAAAGCACATGTTTGCACATTCATGCTCTAGCTTAAGTTCACTTAGTGAGTCTAAATTTAGCTTAGTCTAATTTTAGTTAGGATCTAATTTGCACATTATGCATGTCATGCACTTCTAGTTTGCATATCTTAGCTTTAGTTTGCTAATTTTAGTTTGAGTTGGCTTTTCTATTTTTAAATGTATTACTTTCTATAAAAGCAATTGATCCCTTCATTGTAATTCATCCTATAATTATATGATCTTGCAAATTGTAATCCTTTTTCTTTTGAGGAATATAAAAATTATTTTGTTTCTACCTTTGCTTGTGGAAGGTGTTTTCATTTGTTCTTTGATCCTAGTTGCTTGTGTTGCAAACTTCAACCTGGTATTAGAGCATGGATTTAGCAAACCCCTTCTCAAAATTTGAGGGTTTCTTTTCTCAATAGTGTTGCAAGGTCTCCAAGTTTGCCTTTTTGTGTGAATTTGGATTTGGGTATTTTTTGCCTTTTTTTTTGGAGCTTCACAAGCCTTATGACCATGTTTGTAGCATGCAAAAACTCTAAGATCAACTGTTATTTTGTCAAAAATTGAGATGTTGGATTTTTGAGTCTTTTTTGGCCTAGGGCATGAAAAATGAGGTGAAATTTGGAGATAGTTGAAGAATCTGGGTACTTTGGAGCAAAACGAGCATCACTGTCAAGCTTAGAATGCCCAAAAACCCCTAAATTGATATAATATTTACCAATTTTTGACATTGGCAAATTTGGGCAATTTTTTGTGGTTGTCATGCATAATGAGAAAAGTACAATGCTGAAATTAGCACTAACGCATGTGGGAAAAAACTAAAAAAGATGGTTTGTTAAAAAAATAAATTATTTTGCAAAAAAAACTTCCTAAAAACTTTATTAAAATATTTTAAGAGTTTTTTAACAAAACTTTTTGAAAAAGGCAAAAGGTATGTACAATTTGTAGCAGGTATATGCCTGCACATGCAACGTACCTTATGGTGACATCAGCATCCTTGATGGCATTTTTAGCGGCCCCCACTATATTTAGCAACACTGCTAAATTTAGCAAGTCCTGCCAACTTTAGCCAAGGTTGGAGAATATTTCATTATATTTAAATGGAATATTTCAATGATTAATTTTTCAGTAGAAGGAATTTTTTTTCCAACAACTGGGAACAATTCTTAGAATATTCTATGACAAGTTGATGACCGTCAAATTTTTGCCCACAATTTTCTATCGACCAATTTGACTAGCAATCCAATAAAGGGGAGTTGTTGGTTTTTTGCCCATAACTTTATCATACTGACTCAAAATTGGGCAAATGAGATATCATCGAAAAACTGATTCTATTGGCAATCTAAATTTGGTGGTGGTTTGATCATATTATGTACCATTTTTTCATACGAGGCCTCTAAAGTCAAGGTTCTCTTTTACACTTTCAGGGTCATAACTTAAGAAAACGAACTCCATTTTTTTACTTCCACATGTGATTGGAAAGCTCTTAGAATCCTCTACAATTATATATGATCTCGTTTTCTAGAGTTTTGATCATGTATACATTTTTCTCATAATTGTTTATTTTGAGATTTCTTGACTATCTAGTTGCAGGAGGGTTTGTGTATCTTGTGGTGGGCGGTTTCTTGTGTAGATATTCAGTATGGAAAATTACACTCTATCTCCTTATCCTTCTTCTTATTCTAGTGAGTCTTCCTCCAAGACAAAATAGAAATCAGGTGATCCTTGTAGATTTTGTGGCAAGGAAGGTCATCCAATTTCCAGGTGTTGGAAGCAATTAGAGGCTTTAGAGGAGGTCATGAAGCAACATCATATTTCAGCTCCCCACACTTCTTCATCACAAACAAACAAAGGTCATGATCTTTCTACATGAGCCTTGCCTTCATCTTCTTCTTAGTGACACAAAGTATCAATGGACCTATCAAACCTCACCTTTGTCAACATTATGGGGGGGTTTCTATTGTTTGTGCTAATGCTTTGTTGATCAATTATTTAGACTATTGGTACCTATATTTTTTACCAGCACTTTTTTTCTTTCATGGTTGAGTGGTTCCATATGCATCTTCGAATGGTAGATGTTTTGCCTTTGTTTTTCATTTACTCATTTTTTGAGTAGTGTCATTGGGGGCACTTATAAATATTGTTGTCTTTTGTATCTTCGTCTGAGAGATGTTTTGCCTTTGTTTGTCATTTTCTCATTGTTCGAGTAGTATTTTTGGGGGCACTCATACAAATTGATCTTGATCATCATATGGGCTTCAAAGGAGGTTCTTCATTCAGAACTATGATAGTTATCATTCGACAGGTGTCCACACTTTTCTTGTTTCCCAAAGGAGATTCTTTTGCACTTCATGTAGTTACATCTCTCACTTTTGGAGAGGGGTTTTTTTCCCATGTGGTTTTTCTCATTTTTCTGTGCTTTGAGAGATTTTCATTGTTCATGAGTACCTAATCAGGCCTTTGTTATCGAGACCCATTCATGCATAGAGTATTTTGTCTCCCTAAGTTTCACTTAGGGGGGGGGTGGGGTAGAGCATGCATATTAGTTGATTTAGGCACACTTGCATATATTTCATTAATAAATTATGTACATGCTAGATAATATTCTCCTGCATAATTAAAGCCCATGTTTGCACATTCATGCTTTAGCTTAAGTTCACTTAGTGAGTCTAAATTTAGCTTAGTCTAATTTTAGTTAGGCTCTAGTTTGCACATTATGCATGTCATGCACTTCTAGTTTTCATATCTTAGCTATAATTTGCTAATTTTATTTTGAGTTATCTTTTCTATTTTTAGATCTATTGCTTTCTATAAAAGCAATTGATCTCTTCATTGTAATTCATCCCGCAATTATGTGATCTTGCAAATTGTAATCTTTTTGCTTTTGAGGAATATAGCAATTATTTTCTTGCTACCCTTGCTTGTGGAAGGTGTTTTTGTTTCATGTTTGATCATAGTTTCTTGTGTTGCAAACTTCAACATAGTTAAGTTGTCATCAATGTTTCTCATTATTCTTAGCATGTCCTCAAGAAAATCCTTATCAAAAACTTATGTACAAAGTTTATTTGTCATTGCTTTGCTCCACCCAACATGCAGTAGTATAGAAAGAAATATTGATATTATCTTTGTATTCACCCTTTATTTGTTATTTTTTGTTATAAAATCTCTTCCCACAATGTCTAAAATGATATGGACCATCATTATATGTGGAATTATCATAATCTCTTGTATTCTTTGCACTATAATTTCATCTAAGAAAGTCACCTGTCTCTTAGGCTTTTTAACCTTAACTAAAATGTGGGATTCCATAGTTTATGTCACCATCACTTTCAATCTGGCTCAATCCAATGTTGCTTTTGCTCAAAATTGTCTCAATGCTTTCTTAAAACTCAACTGAAATCTATGTCCTAGTATGATAAGAGAAAGAGAAAAATGATAAAGGAGAAAGAAAGATGAAAAACAAGTGGTAAATGTCGAATACAACTTCACTTCCCAAAAAGACATTAAGAATGCGTGGATTAAACATTTCCCAAATTTGTGAAATCTTTGTTAATGGATATCACACTTGCCAACTCTTTCTAAGATCCATATATAAATTTAGTAATAACTCAAATTCTCTCCACAACTTGTATCACTAATTCCTTCTAGATACCCAATTTAGTGGATCTTATATAAAAAAATGAATAAAATTGTCTTAACATCATTCTCTTGAGATCTGCATTATCTGGAAATACAAAATTTTTTATAAGCATTAATGAGATGTCATTGACTTTAGTTATTGCCAAATTGGTATGGTAGTTGAAAATTTTGAAATTCAAACCAACTAGATATGGTGATCTTTTGATACTATGCTTGTCGTCTATATGCACAGTCCTTTGTCACTCCATAAATGTTACATCTATCAAGCAACACTCCCCACAAACCTGCCAACTAATCTCTAGAAAAACCAGTTCCTTTGAGATTTTAAACATAATATTTACAAATTTAAAGTCATCATTTGAGGTGAGATTTACAATCTCTTCAACTCCTCATTAAAATATTGAATGTCTTGTTAAATTTGAATTTGGATTTTCAAATTTCAACTATCTCACTTCAAAATCATTTTGCCCATTGCTCATCTTAGATAACATTGACCCTCTCAATAAATTGTCACTTTTTACCAAACTTGGATAAATTTAATCGATGTTTTCAAAGTATTGATCTACCTTTATCCATAAATCTGGGACTATCTCAACCCAGAATTACACCACAAGAATGTTTGTATGTTGAATTATCTCATCCCATAATTCCACCAGATGAGTATTAAGGCATAATCCTCAATCCTAGTCCTTCTCCACTTGCATCATTGTCTTCAAATGAGAATCAATCAAGTTAATCTTATTCGTAGACTGCATCAAACTGATCTGATTAATAACTTCTTACTATGAGATCCTATAGCCACTATCAATTTTGTTCCTATCTCAACTATTTATGAATGAGAGATCATACTATCCTTTCTCCCTACTCCATTAAGATTTAAACAAATTTAGAAGATCTTCCTTTATTTCAATTCAATATACTTCATAAAAAATCTTTTCTCCATCCTGTTTTGTTTCTAATATCACAAATTTTGATTAAATGACTTGCTTAAAGGGGACATAGATCATCCTCAATGAAGTATTTATCTATTTGATAATTTGACCATCAACTCTTAGGTTTTCCAATTTGTCTGCTTTTCCATTTCCTTCCCTAAATATGTGATTTATTGTGATGTTACCAAAAAATTTCAATTGTTCCAATACTTTAGCCTCCAATTTGGAGCATGTCCAATCCTAAGCACATTTATGGTAATGGTTGAATCACCTTTAATTTCCACTTCCTTAAATCCTAATTCTCTACATAATGCCAAACCTTCCAATAGAGCTTTAAATTATGCAATATTATTAGTATCTATTTATAAAGGTCTATCCAATTCTGCAATAATATTTCCATGCCCTGAATGAATAACACAACCTGCCCTTAAGATACCTAGATTTCCCTTCGAAGCTCCATCAAAATTATGTTTTATCTAGCCTTGCTTAGGTGGAGTCCAAATGCATTGACTTTTTAGATTCCTATTGTTATTACTCACTAGTCCAACAAAAGGAGGAGTTTGAAAACCAAGTCATTTCTTTCTCATAATATCATCCCAACTGGTATATTTAACTTCTTTCTTATTTGAGACTCGAATCCTTAAATCTACTAATTCAATTATGGTTGCCTCTAGCTTATTATCCGATTGGTCCCATTCTATTTTTCCCCCTAACGAGACGATGATTCCTCTCTTTCCATATTTCCCAAAGTTTTATAGAAGGTGTGGGAGAAAAAAAAGAAGCGCACATGTGTAGTGGGTAATGGAGTAAATATTTGAGGTAGAGGTAAATTTGATGTGATTTTTTCCAGATTGCATTTTTGCATTCTATAAGGATAGAGAAAGAGGCAAACGAGGGTTTTTAAGTATGGCGAGTGGTTTTTGTTGTTTTATTGCTTGGTTTATCTGTGGTATAACTTGGTCTTTCGTGTGCTCATTTTTATTGCCTAGTTGTTAAAGTGGTTTTACTTTATTTTTCATTGACCTATACCATAGTTGGATATGTTTTATTAGTTTCTAATTTTTTTTATGGTTTGAATTATACTGGATTATATCCAAGTGACCAAAGGCATTACTTGCATTGTTGTGTGAAAAGGACATGAAGGAAAATAGTGCAATGACTAAGTGAGATGTGAGACGGGGTTTTGAGGTATAGTCAGTATTTTTTCTTGCTTTATTGCTTGCTTTATTTGTAGCATAACTTGGTCTTTAGGGTGTTCATTGTTATTGCTTAGCTGTTAAAGCAGTTTATGCCTAGTTTTCTGTTGAGATGTGCCTAGCTCAATATGTTTTAGCAAGCATGGTACTGGGTCAGAATTCAAGGAAGCCTTCATTCACCTCTCGCTTGGTTGTTGTAGGGCTCTTTTATAGCGAGCCATAAAATTTATTTTCCATATGTATTTAGGATGTTTGTTTGTTTGTTTTTGTTTTTGTTTTTTTGTTTTTTTTCGAGTGTCCATTTTCATTTTGGCATTGTTAAAATTGCTTATACAATATGACTTAGCGAAAGGCAAGGGAGGGTTTTGAGGGCTTATACAACTCGTGTCTTCAAAATATCTATTTTTTATTATTATTTGTATATTTCATCCTAGTGCAAATTCTAGTGTGTATATCATATGCATTATTTTAGATATGGCA
Source organism: Thuja plicata (assembly GCA_018584345.1). Lineage (NCBI taxonomy): Eukaryota > Viridiplantae > Streptophyta > Pinopsida > Cupressales > Cupressaceae > Thuja > Thuja plicata. Next base: position 1,138,145 of record MU226568.1, on the reverse strand, counting down.
TTTAATAGCTACAAAAATCTGCCTTGTTTTTTTATTGACCTATGCATAGTTTGATATATTTTACTAGTTTTTAATTTTTTGTGGTGGTTTGAATTATACTGGAAGCTGTTGCAGGGATTTTCCATAGCAAGGCATAAAATTTGTTTTCCATATGCACTTACAATGTGTTTTTGTTTGGAGTGTTTATTATCATTATCACATTGGTTTAGTTGTCGCATAACTTGTTCTTCAGTGTCTTTATTATTATTGCTTGCCTGTAAATTTTGGATCATGTGCTATATTTTTTGTATAATATACTACATTTACATTTCAATTTTTTTCTTTTTCTTTTAATAGGCAATGGGCCAGTGGTCGAATAATTTTATTAATTTTAAACCCTATTACAACTCAGCTCACTAGGGGCATCAGTAGGAAAGAGCTGAGCGGAGAAAATCATGAGTCTATCCCCAAAAAGACATGCTTAAATTATAACTTTACAAGTTAGCCTGTTAGCACTATACCAAGAAAATTTTCAAATTTCTAGCATTGGCTATTTTCCCCCGCTTTCTGGTTTAAATCCCATTTCTTACTGTGCTTAAAGGGTCAAAATTCATTAATTGTGTTCTGTTTTAAGTATTTGTCGCTCAGTCGTGTTGGTCTTTTAGCATGTTTTCAAGTTGTCCGAGCGGGCGACGAGTCATCATATCGTAAAATCGCGCAGTAGCGGTAAAATTATGTCAAGTCATGATCATTTGTGCGAGTGAGCGGTTTGGGTGTTATCAGATGTAAATCGTGCAATCGTGATGTTTTTGTGAAGTCGGGTTATGAGTTTGCAACTGAGCGGGTTAGGAATGGTTTTGTTTATCGCTCACTTGCAAGGAATTAACTTTTTAAAAGCAGGTCTAGCGAGTCCACGATGACTAAAAATCTTGTGTGTCGTGTAGTCGCTTTAATGTTATGTTGTTCACTTTATGCTCTGTGACCGAGCGAGCCTTGTTAAAAATGAAGTAATCGCATACTCGCGTTAGGTTTCCATGTTCATCTTTTAAGTCAGTGACTATGCGAGGAAGTCAGGTTGTAGAGGTCACTCACTCGCTCAAGTTTTAACTTATCTATGTTTTGCAGTGCGAGGAAGAGATAAGTGCATGCAGAAGTTACTAGTTGAAAGCTCGCCGCTCAGTCGTAGATATATCTTTCAAGGTTTTAAAAAGTGTGCGAGTAGGCGATTATGAGATCATTTATCACCTTGCTCACTCACTAATGCTTTGGAGTGTGCGATAAGGAAAGAAGAGGGATATCGCTTACTCGCCCATGAATAAAGGCAAAAGGAAATTTGTTAGCGAGTATGCGATTGAAGAAGGAAGGTTGGCAACTACACACTCACAGTCAGTGATATGGTTAAGTTTTCAACTTTGTGAGTGCATGATGGGAAAAAATGTGACCGTCGCTCAACTACTCACAGATTTGAGAAAAGAAAAAGGGGTCAGTGAGTGTGCGATAAGGGAATTTTAATGCAGAAGCTCGCTCAACCGTGAAGGATTAGGCCATAGAGATTTTTTCAACAGCGAGTTTGCGACTGAATGAAGAACAAAGGTCATCGCTCACTCACCAGTGTTATAAGTTGAAGTGTTTTGCAACGTGAGTGAGTGACCAGATAAATTGCATGATAAAAATGAAAGTCGCTCACTCGCTCAGATCCAAAAACAATGATTTGAAATCCAGCGGGTATGCGATTATGGAATGATTAAGAGATGGGTATGTATTCACTCACTCGCAAAGATTTAGACGAAGCCAAATGTTGAGCAGCGAATGTGCGACTGGTTGAAGAAAAGGTAATATCGCTCACTCGCATGGAATAAAAGCAAAGGGTAGAAAGATAGCGAGTATGCGACTGCTAACTGATGGAATGCAAATTAGGTCATCGCTCACCCGCAGAAGATGAAAACCAAGGTAGAAACAGACAATGAGTGTGCGATAAGGAAAAATAAAAGGTCATGTCACTCACTCACAAAGACTATTCTGAGTATGAGTAAAGTTCAGTGTGTTGGCGCCAGATTGACAAGTGGCTAGTTTCAGCCTTACCAGTGCAAAAAGTGAGGAAAATGTAGACTCTATTCCAGCTAGGATCAAATAGTGTGAATTAATGGTAGCATTAGTCACAGAGTGATGATTTCATGACGGTGCAACTGCAAAGAATTTAGCATTCAAGTAGACAAGACAAAGGATTTGATGGTTATAAGTTTGAATGATTGCTCGTTTTATTCTGTACAACTCTCATTTCTACATCCTGAGATTTTCTGCGAAGAGCAAAAAGGCTTGTTGGTCTGGAATATTTTATCTGAGATAGTGAAATTCAAAAGGAAGGATGAGTCAAGCTATTGTTCCCGCTACCTCGCAAGGGTCTAAGAAGAAGCAAGAGGTCACATTGAAGAAGTATACAGAAGAATTTGCTGAGTTGTTGCCTGGAACTTTGAATACAAACAACACAAACTGGGATGAATAGAATGACAAATGGTGTCAATGCAGAAATCCAGTAACCCCAAATTATTCTGGTAATACTTTGTTTGATTATTTCTAGAATAATAGGATCAAACCAGTCCCAATTTGTAATCCATGGGATTTGAATATGGCGAAATTGATCGTGCCTGATGTTTATGTTGACATAGGTCTTATTAAGGAATTAGCCAAAAACTACTGCCCAGTAGCTAGGGTAATAAGGAAAAGAAATAAAGAAACCCTAGTTTCCATAGATAGAAGGTCAGTGGCAGAGGTATTTGGAATCACTGGTGCATTATGCACAAACATTGATTTGAAGAAGATTAAGGCAGATTATGTCAAAAGAGAGCATTTGATTAAGCAATATGAAATGCCTAAGTTCATGCCTAGAGTAGATAGGCACCTGGTGAAAATTCCAGATAATTTCAAGCCACCTTTTGACTTATCCCTGTTTCATCATTATGTAAAATGCACAGTCTATGGTTTAAGCAGGGTTCTAGGTTTTGATGGAGATTCCACAGTGTCTCAAGAATTACTTATGATGGCCATGAACATCCAACACCCAGAGGTCAACACTGATTATGACTATGTTGGATATATAGTTTATGCTATCCATGTTGCATTATTAGAGATACAGTTAGATACTCCAACACCTACTTTTAAGCATTACTCTCATCTGATGTACAAGATTTTGTATTATAACAGAGCATCAATTGATAAAGAGCTTGAGTTGTTTGTCTTAAAGTATGGTGTAGATGCACCAATCCAAACATGGACTCAGGTATGGGATAGTTCATCCATCAACTCATCATTTGTATGCTTCTGCAACTGGATTGTGGATCCAATTTTTAATTTGTTAGGAACAGACAGGCACATGCTTCCTTTTGCGGTTAGAAAGATTCTGAGACCTTGGGAGTATGTCCCAAATTGGCCTATCTCTCACAATTGGGCTGATTTCTTCTTTTTTGATTACATTACTATCATCAGAGTATATGGTTGTACTCAGCCTCCTCACATTCTTCCCAAGTTTGTTCCTCCTAGGA
>MU226568.1:1080283-1093422 GCA_018584345.1 Thuja plicata | reverse complement strand
CCTCTTTTATCTTTGAATGTGAATGAGCAGTTCCCAGTTATGAATACACGGCTCTCGACTGTGAGTTGAGGCTTGAACTTGAAGTAAAAACTGCGACTGTGGTTCGAGCTCCCTTTCATTACAAGTCATGGGCTTACCATAGCTTCCTAGTACTTTTGAATATGCATGAAGCTGTGAATTGCGCAAATGGCCTATGATCTTTGAGTTTCAGCTTGTGGGTTTTGAAATGTGAACTCACATTCGGCTTTAGCTCAATTTTCAACTGGTAAGACTTCAATCTTCTTGAGTTCACTATCTCATTTTAAGTGTGAAGCTCATATTACTCATACCACTTTTGACGTGGGCTTTTCCTGCAACTTCAACAATGCATAACCTTTGGATCTCCTTCAGTCATCTTAACCGTTGTTCCAGTTCTCATTGTATTCACTGTTTTCATAACTGATACAAGATACTGAAATTTCACAAAAATATGAATTCCAAATTGCACTATAAGAACAATACCTCATTTTATTCTTCAGCATAAGCACATTTCTAAACTTGAGTTCAAATTTCAGAATTTGATCCACATTCCAGCATTTATAAATCTGACATGTCTCTTGTCAGAAATTCTGTATATGAACCAATTTTCTGATTTCTAACAAGTTCTGCAAGATGTAAACATTCATTTCTATTGGCACAAACAACATTTGTAAAACTGTTCCTGTAGCAGATTATTGTACATTTTTCCTTGATGCTGAATCTGCACTTAATATGATAAGATGAAAATGTTTGTTCACTATTAATGAAGTTCGAGCATGGGCTCGTGAAATTCAAAAACACCAGAAGGTTAACTAATGAGGTTCGAGCACGGGCTCGTGACACTCACTGCATCTTTCAAATATAGCACATAATTTACATAAAAATATGTTTTTCTGATATTATTATTTTGTCAATGCAAATGAATATCTTGTTATTACATTGATATCATCAGTAAATATGTAGTTCATGAAATCTGACTGATGTATGGTGTTTTTAGGCTTTTATGTATTGCTTAGATCCAATTGGATCTAATATATTTTTCACACCATGATGCAGGATACAGGACCACAGAAGACCTAGAGTGCAAGGCAATCAGAGACATGACAGGACATGAAGGCTTTAGATGATGCAGATGAATGACTCCAGAAACTAGAAGACCTCTTAAAGGCAATACATAGACCCCTAGACTTCATCATGCTTCCTTCTTTCTTTCTTTTCTGCATATGCACTCTAAGTTTTAGTATGCAAGATGTGACCTTAAAGGAACACTTGTCTAATACATTCAGCATGAATGCACAATGTAATGATCATTTATGAATATGAAAGTGTGAATTTGATCAAAAATTTGAGTACAAATATAATCTGATAATATGAATGTAACAACAATGTATTTCTTTTGCATTGGCTGAACAGTAATGTCAAAAAGATGTATTTTTATGCAAATTTTACCTTTTTCTGATTTTTTATCCCGCATGTAAAATTTTGGGTAACAGTAACAACCACTATCAAACTTAGATTCCAAGAAAAAATAAATTATCTCTTGAAGAAAAAGTTGTTTCTCTAGAAGATAAGGATAAAATTTGGTTTATCCTTTATTGTTGTCATTATCCAAATATATCCACCTTGTTAAAAATTTACATAATACCTACCCATGATGACATGTAATTGATTAAATGTTTGAAGATGTTAAGTTGATCACCAAAATGCAAGACGTTAAATCAGTTAATGGATTGTATTGTCATTGTTGTCAACTTGATATAATCTAATCAGTTATAATAAAAGTGTCAAAGACTTCAGAGAATCAGAGAGAAAGATTATGCTTTCAGTAATGCATAAAACACAAGCATTCACTAAGTGACTACAAACATCGATGGCTAGTGGAACCCGAAGGAAAGAGATAACTGAAAGTTAAGTCATAGTGATGCCCGATAGAAGAAACTGATGAGCATTACCGATGAGCAGAATCACAAGCATAACCGATGACTAGAATTATAGTGTTAACCGACGGAGCATAAATTTGCAGTAAAGCCCGAAGGACAGACAACCTTGATGGAGAAGCCTGAGGAGAACATAGGTGTTGACCAAAGCTATCAAAGAGTTAAAACATTGAAGTTAACTGGAGTTTAGAAACGACAAAATATCTAGCTAGTAGAGCTAAATATAGACTTAACTAGTTGTTATCATTATTTTAATCGACAAGATAAAGACAGAGATAAGTAAAGGATTTAAAGCTGTTTTATACAGTTTTCAAAGAGTTCTCTACGAGATAAAATAGGATTTTTTCTTTAAATAAGGATTGGGTAAGATTGCGGATCACGCCAAGAACAAGAAAATCAAGAACCTAGAAATGGTGATATCATGTCTATAAAGAGAAAAATTAATTCATTATGAATTAAGGGGAGTGAATGAAAAAGAGGATGCTAAAGAGAAACTTATGAAGAAAAACTTCATATAGTCCTGATCAATCAAGTTGAGGAAAGAGCTAAAGATTTATGCAGACACTGAGCAACATAGCACACCATCACTGAGCAGAAAAAAAAGTGGAGCAAAGGTATTGCAAAGATATATTGATCAGATTAGTTTTTATGAGCTTACAATAGATCTTAAAATCTACAAGTATAAGTTGTATATGTGAACAAATCATATTGTTTCAGTTTAACCATTGATGCAAAAAGTCTCTTAACTGAGCAGGATTTAAAGATCCTTTCTATATTGAGATACATCCCAAGGAGTATCAAAAAGTTTGATCGTGAATATAGCATGAGATGTCAGATACCATTTGACAAACTGTAAGAGTTTGGACAAGGAAGGTAGCATAGAGAAGCCCAATATCAAGTGACAAACTAATCTTTTAAATCCTCTAACAAGGTCACACCTTACAGTGTGTTTGTAACCTTTAACAGGGTTGGCTCTTCACCGAGCTCACTTTAGAAGAGTGAAAATTTTGGGTTATCGGTCCCAAGTGGTTTTTCCCTTAACAGGGTTTCCACATTAAAAATCCATGTGTCAATGTGTTTATGAGTCATTACTTTAGTGTTTTTCATTACTCATTACTAATCTAGATTGATCGGTATACACTAAGCTATTTACTATTTTTGGTAAATTGAAAGAATGCTATTCAGTAACCATTAAGAATAAGTTTTAGCAAAGAAATCCAAGCAGTAGTTATTTGATAAGTATATTTGAAGGCATACATCTTGTAGGACTGAAAATAACTAGAGGGTTAATATTGTGGTACTATTACCCTAATTTATAGCATGCATCAAAATAACCACAAATAGGAAAAAATTACATTTTTAGAAGTTTCCAATTAATACTATCCTTCATATATTATTAATCAACATTTTTTCATTACATTCATTGTCAAAAGTTATCATTTGTACTCTAAGAGTTGATCACATTCTAGAATTTCTAATTTATAATTGATCAATTACATTGTGAATTCAAACTGAATGTAATGTACAAGTGTCATTTAATCTTCCTTTTCATGTCAAATAAATAGTACATTGTAGAATAGAAAGCATGATAGAAAGTATGGAGTAGGGGTCCCATGCATTGCCTTGTGGTTGGTTGCTTGCTGGTTGACTGTCAGCTTCTAGGTCTTCATAGTCCATGTCTCCATCTGCATTTAGGTCTTTTAGGATTCAAACTGCATCATGAGAGAAAGTGGGGTGTTAGATCCAGTTGGATCTAAGCAATACATGGAACACAAATAACATACAATCAATTCTTCTAATGTTGCATATCAATGTAACAAGAAAACATTCGTCCATAATATCTGAAAAATAGTATTAAAGGGACTTGTTCTAAACATGAAACCTTTTGCTATTTATGATCACTTTGATGAATGTTATTCTTTTCTCTATAATCAGATATCTAAATAAAAGGGGCTTAGCATTTACATCTAAGAAACCTTTTTCAGAATTTGATCAACCTACTAGTTCAACAAATGCCAAAAAAATCAACCAACATTCATGAGTGAATGCCATCTTAGCATACACTCACTCACAAATGTTAATTGATTCATTTTATCTAATGACCTAATAAATTGAGTGGTGTTTTGTGTGCAAATGAGCAGGTATGTATAACCAAGTGCAGGAAGCAAAAAGGAAATGCAGTGGATGTCACGAGCCCGTGCTTGAACTTCACATAAGTCATTACAGGAAAGAAAGATGGTTTACATTTCAGGGAGTTATTGATCACATATTGAATGCATAATAAGATGCAAATGCATGAAAGAGTCCAAAAGATGCTACAGGAGGCACATGAGCAAAGAAAGATTTTTAATAAACTAGAGAAATGAAGAATTGAAAGAATCTGAAGTTCACTATCATCATGCAAATAAAAGAGTTTAAGAGATGTTGTTATAGTAAGTACATCTTCATGTTTTTTAGACAACAGTTAAAAGTTCATCTTTGAAGATCAAGACTGAAAACCACATGCCTAATAATTGAGCATATTTTCTATGACATGAAAGGATACTGTTATGTTTGTTTAAAAAGTTGAATTTGAAAAGTGAAATTTGCATAACAAGAAATGAGAAAGCTGCAAGTACCAGAGATCAAAAGTTTCAGTATCGGCATGTTTTATACCTTCATAATGGTAAAAAAAAAAATACACAAAAGACATACATTATGAACAGAATATCAGTAATTATCCATCCAAAAAATTCACAAGATGCTGATTTTGAAAAGATACAGTTTCATGCCTTCAGATGAATTTTCAAGAGATATCTCTATATAGGGTGTTTAAATATACATCTTATGTTGTTGTTTTGAAAGATATTGTTCATGATTAAATGTAGGGTTTTAAATTCATGATAATAAAACATCTATGCCAGTTAGGGTTTTCAGTTTGAGTATGACCCATGGGAGTCACAAGCCCATGCTCAAACCCCATGGGTAAGATCCTATATGCATTTAAAAGAAATAGTGTGTTTTTACACTAACTGCATTAACATTTTCATAAATGTAAACATGTTGTGGTTTCACTTTTTGCTCATATCATTACCAGGTGAAAATAAATATTTTGTTTTTACAAGCATACTGGAAAGAGAGATTTTTTTTGTGTTTTTCAGACAAAACAGAGTAAAATAATGTTTGGCCTGAACAAGGAAGCATGTTTTATAATGTTGTATTCAAAGACAACGAAAGGAATGCTTTTAAAAGAATTTATTAGAGCATTCATAAAACCCATGTTTCATTACAACTCTAGACAAGCATCAAGACAAACAACTGCAAGTGCATCTTCAAAGACCAATTCAAAAGCCATGTGGGTGTTTTAACTATAGTCGACATCAAGAAAAACCTAAGTAATGATTATAATGGTGGAGTTGACAGCAAACAAAGAAACAAAAAGACCCCATTATTATCAACATTCCTATAAAAGCATAACAAGAAGTGTGAAAGACTGCAGTAAATAAATATGAAAAGATCACTTATCTGAAGAAGTTCGAGTTCTTTAAAGACAAGCAGTGGTGACCGTGCGCCATGAGGGCATTCGAAACTTTTAGAGGTCAAGCGGTGGTGGTCTATCAAGCTGGAGTTAACCACTGTCAAAGCCAAAAATCAAATAGTGGAGGCCACGGTCAACATTGCATTTGCTGTCAACTCATGGGTAGCTCGACACCTCTCCAACATAGTTTAAGTTCATTCTGAACTTGCAGTGATTGTTCCAAACCATTAACTCCAGAACCCCAAGTTACAAGTATGAATACAACACCATTTGTCATGGATTTGAAACACTTCACCTCCAAGTTGTGCCAACATTTATCTAAAGCTGAAGGTAACTCACTATAAAACCCAAGTTCAACCAAATAGAAGACCAAAAGCCATAGAATTTCGAGGAGGAGAAACATCAAAAGATGCCATGTATTATGGTGAGTTAGAAACTATATCTCTCTTCCTCATTAATCTCAAGAATCTTGAAGTTTCTTCATAGATTGAAGCAAATACATTGCAGAAAATCATGGTTTCCAGATTCAACATGGCGGCTCCACATAAAAAACCCTAAGATGCAAAATGAAACTGATAAACAATATGCACTATGTTTTACCCAAGTCTGAAGTCCGCTGAAAAAAGAAGTAAATGCTATGACAGTTGCCAAACTATCAACATCCCCTCCATAATGCCACGATAGTACTATTTGTGCCACGAAGTATAGCAACTATCTTTTCCATGGAGATGGTCATGTTGACAACAAACTGTGGTGATCAAAAAAACTGCAGTTACATCCAGTGCTCTAGTATGGTGTCGGTAGACTTATGATGGGCTATGATGCTGAGTTGCTAGGGGTTGTATCCCTTTTGAGTTATGTATTCGAGTTTTAGGGTTTTTAGAATTTGAATGTCATGTATTCGAATAAGGTTGATAAAGTTATAATGATATATATTTTATTTATCAACATTAGGGGTGCTAGACTTAAAGATGGATTTAGGGGATTTGTTAAGCCACATAGTTTAGTATATTGCTATTATGGAGGGTTTTTGAGGGGAAATATTTTCAAAATAAGCCATGTTGGCTATTTAGTAGATCCTTGAGCTTCATTTTTAAAGGGGGTCAAATTGTGAAGAGAAGAGCTTTAGTGAATTTATTATTCCTATAAGCTATATGTTTATGCTTTTGTAACCACTGTTAGTTCATGCTTTTGATTTTGATTTTTTTCAAGAGGATGCTTGTATTCCTTACAATTATTCTAAAATTTACACATGTAACTGCATACAAATTTTGAGAAGAATATAGTTGCCCCACTTTTTCATACATCTGGTTGTGATCATTTGTTCAAATCCTTTTCAATTTTCTGCATTCAAGTGTAATTCCTCTGTAATAGGGATTAGTGGATTGTATCATTCCCTATTCTAGATTCTAGAATATAAGCCTTTTGTAGGATATGCATGTTGTTAATAGTAAGGCTACTACTTGTGGTTAAACCCTAGTTGTGACCTTCAAATTAACCTATGTATTGGATAGTGAATCATAGTGCAGAGAACACTAGTGTATGTTATCTAGATGTCAGTTTGAAGCTTTGAGGGATCTAAATCAATTTGGTGTATCACCTATTCCAAGTTTTTGTTCATGCAATTTTAGTTAGAATTTCTCTCTTTCCTTCAAAAATCAGGAGAAGATACTATAAAGTTGATACCCAAATTCAATAGGGAATCTAGAGATTCCTTCTCAGACATAGTCTACCCACTACTAGAGAAAGTTTCCATTATTAGGATGGAATTGTTGTGTAACCCTAATGCCTGAGTTAGGGTGACAATTTCAAACCTCAACAGTTTTTGGCACGCCCGGTGGGACTACAAACCGCTTCTCAGTTCTGATCTACTAGTTCTAGATGGTTGTTCTTAATTTCAGTTACAACTCTCAGTGTGGATTTTAACGAGTAGAACTCCAATAAGATCAAACATGGATGGATTTGTTTATCAGGAATTACAATCAAGAAGAAGGGAAGGAAGATCATCCAGAGGAGCAAGAACATCACAATATCCAAGAGGTACTATATTGAATTCAAATTTCTCATCACTTGATAACCCCATTTTTGAAAATCAAGCTGCAAATTTAGAAGAACTTGAGGTTATTATTGAAGAAATCAGTCTTCCAGAAGATCTAAGTGTTCCTAACCTGTCCGGACCAAAAATTCCAAGTGTTAATGATTTATTTATAGATAATTCTATTTTTGGAGCCTCTACAAGTGGAACTACAACAACTACTCAAAATTTGAAGACTTACCAAAGGAAGGTAGTTCAGTCTACCCAACCTCCTTATGTATCTGTTGTTCAGCAACAAGTACCACCAGCTACAGGAATGGCAAGAAAACTGCCATTTGTCCCTTTTGATCAAGGTAGTCCTCTCCAGATTGCAAATCACAACAATATACCTTTGGCTGCCTTGAAAGGTTTTCCATCATTCACCGGAGAAGGTCAAGTGACATCTATTGAACACATTAGAGATATTGCATCTCTTTGCAATGTCCATCATGTCACGGAGGAAGATGTGGCTATGAAGCTGTTGGCTACATCACTAAAAGGTAAAGCTCTTGACTGGTTCAAGAATCTTCCAGTAAATTCTATTGCCACTTGGGATGTTTTTGGGGAAAGGCTTTCTAATTTTTTTGAGGATAAGTCTAACAATTTGTCTTTGGTGGAGCAACTAACTACCATTAAAAGGGCTCCATAAGAAGAACTAAGTGATTTTAATCTTAGATTTCAGAAGACATGGAATAGGATTCCTACCACAGTAAGACCCTCTACTGAATATGCATTTTTATACTTTCTTAAAAGCCTGAATAGTGATATTTCAGTAATGATCCAGTCAATGGGAGGGAATTCTTTACCTCAAGCTTTTGATATTGCAATAAGGGTAGAGAATAGTCTCATTTAGGCAGGAAAGATAGCTCCTAGGCCACCCATGCCTTATTTTCCTAACATCCAATCCAATATGCCATTAGTTTTTCCACCTTTGGCCTCATTACCAACCTATAAGAGTGAAGAAATAATGCATGTTGTCCCCTCTAATGAGTTGCAAAGCATAAAAAATAGCCAACAAAAGATTGAGAGTTTATTGCAGTCTTTTGGAAATGAGCTAGTGAATCTGAAAAGGTAACAAATTCAAGGCAATCTAATAGCCCATACTTAGATTCAATTTTCTAGTTCTTCATCTTAGCAACCTAATCAACCCATTTATCAAGGCAACAAGCAGCAATATCAGGGAAATAGCAATGCCAAAAGGCAAAACTGGAACCAAAGGCCTTATAGACCTTATAATCCAACACCCCTTAATGTTGTTAGGGATATTGTTCCTAGCCAAAATAACCTTGCTGCAGATTACGAATGGTGCTATCCCTACAATGAACCCCACAATCAGTCTAAGTGTACTAATGGAGTGCTCAATCAAGCCTTAATGGTTCAAAGTGTGATGGATTCACAACCTACTATATCTATTGAAGAGGCTCAACAACACTCTGATACAACTGCTCCTGACACTACATTCCTCAATTGGCAAGAGGAAGAGTTCTGTGGAGTAAATGGTGATTCATCCATATCAACAAACACAAGAGCCAAGAAGAGAGATCTAGAATCAGAGTAGTCAGCTCCTAGGAATGCTGCTATGAATCAATCATCACCCATTCCACTAGTTTCAATCCTAAAGGGAGCCTCTACTCATGTAAATGGAGAAACACAGTATCAGAAATAGGTGGATCAAAGCATTAGTAAGTCACCTCAGAAGGTATAGTTTTTTTTTCCTTATAACATTGTTGATAATATGAAGAGGATGAGTGTTTCAATTTCTATGTGGGATTCATTAGCTATTCTAGGGCAAACTGATTTGTTGAAAGAGGAACTGTCTAAAGAAACAACAATTCCACATCTAGCTGGACAACATCCTCTGAGAGTGGTCATGGCCAATTTAGAGCCTTCAATGGTGCATGATGAAGTGATTAAAGGAGAAAAGAAGATTGGTAAGGTGCAACAGCTAGTAGTACAAGTGAGTAAAAAGACTATAGATTTAAAACAATCAGCAATACCAGTTGAAAGAAAGCTAGAAAATATGCAGAAGATGACAGAAAAGGAAGGTAAGAAATCTGAAAATGTCAAGCCTCCTCCTTTCTATGTCTCTTTAATTATTGGAAATAAATTAGTGCATAATTGCATGGTGGACAGTAGAGAAACCATCACTGTCATGCTATAGAGCATAGCTGATTTATTGGATTTAAACTATGAACCTCTTGAGAAAGGAGTTGTTCAGCTTCATGGTTCTTCAGTTAAAACCATAGGGGTTGTTAAAAATGCAAGTTTAACCTTGCACTCATGTCCAAACTTCTCCATTTCCCAAGATATTTTTGTCATAGATCTACCACCTTACTTTTCTCTGTGTTTATCAAGAGACTTCACAGCCAAGATAGATGGATATTTCTCATCAGATTGGTCTCACCTATATTTTAGAACTAGATATGGTGCTAAGGTGACCATAAATTCAAAGTTATGGGCCAAAGACCATATAGAGCCTTATAATCCTAGACCCATAAATGCAAGTTGTGTGATCATGGATCCAGATGAAATCAATGAGACTTCATCTTATAACACACAAACCAAAGAATATCCTGATATTGTCCTAGATGAATGGGCAGCTAGAAATGATCAAGATGATGATGTGTTTGATGCTGGTTTTGGTAATTATGTAATGTTAGAATCTGATTCAGTTGTGCCTAATCTGATTAAAGATCAATGTCCTGAATATGAATTATCTAACCAGCTATGGGATTTATATTTTGATGGATCTAGGAACAAAGATGGTATTGGTGCAGGAGTTATGTTGGTTTCACCTCATGTTGATAAATGTTATGCTGCTTACAAGTTATCTTTTCCATGTTCTAACAATATAGCAGAATATGAGAGCTTGATCAAGGGCTTGGAGTGGGCTAGGAAAAGGGGAATCAAATGTTTAAGGGCATTTGGAGACAATGAGTTGATAGTGAGGCAGGTGAGAGGTATTAATGCTATTAAAAATGATCTCTTAAAGCTGTATAAGTCAAGAGTGTTTGATATTTTGAAGGATTTTGATGCCTTTAATCTCATTTCCATACCTAGAAGGAAAAATATGCATGCTGATAGATTGGTTGGTATTGGTGCACATGCTTCAATTGTAGAAAATAAAGGAATAATTTCAGACTAGTCACATGTTAAAATTGTTGTAAGGCCATCTATCCCAGACAATGATATTAATTGGCAGGTGTTTAAAACTGATGAACATATCTTGAGTTTTATGACTGAAACTGAAGGGTTTTTAGCCCCTAAAAGTGACAAGTATGATCAGTAAATGGAGAATCAAGTTATTCAGCTAAAGACTAATAAGATTCCAAGGGGATTGGTCAGCCTGGAATTAGCCTTTAATTCTGATGATCAATTAAGAAATAATAAAACTATTTGACTGGTTAAAGAAGATCATTATGAGGAAGTGGAGATTTTCAGAGACAAGTATCTAAAGGTTGGTAAAATAAACTCTCCCAAAGAAAAAGAATTGTTTATTGATATTTTTAGGGAATATAATGATGTGTTTGCATGGGATTATACTGACTTAAAAGGATTTGATCCTCAATTAACTCAACACACTATAGAGTTAGAACCAAATGCAAGACCAATCAGGAAAAGGCAAAGGCCTATCAATCCTAAGTTGGAGCCTTTAATGCTGAAAGAACAAAGAAAAATCTTGGATGGAGGCATAATATTCCCAATAAAGCATACATCATGGGTTTCTAACTTAGTTCCAGTAACGAAGAAAAATGGAGAGACAAGACTCTATGTAGATTTTAGAGACCTTAATAGGGCATCTCTGAAAGATAGGCATCATCTCCCTTCCATAGAACAAATCCTTCAATATGTTTCAGGTTCTGAAAGATTCTCACTCTTAGATGGATATTCTGCTTATAACCAGATTTTAGTTAAAGAATCTGATTAATTCAAAACAGCCTTTATCACTAAGTGGGGTACAATGGCTTATCGAAGGATGCCATTTGGGTTGTCAAATGTAGGGGCCACTTTCCAGAAAGCAATGGACATGGCTTTCAAAAACTTAATGTATAATTTTGTTCTAGTATATCTAGATGACGTTACCATTTACAAAAAAATTGCAAACCAACACATTGACCATTTGAAATAAATTTTTCAGAGATGTAGAGAGTTTGGAATCTCTTTTAACCCAAAGAAGTCTGTTTTTGCAGTACATGAAGGCAAATGTTTGGGGTATCAAGTGTATAAAGAGGGTACAACTATTAATCCTAAGAGGATTTATGCAATTCTTGACCTATCACTGCCAAAATATAAGAAAACATTGCAGAGTTTTATTGGGAGAATAAATTTTGTAAGAAGGTTTATTCCTAATATTGCAAATTTATTGAAACCTTTGACCTCTATGTTAAAAAAGGATGTGCCTTTTAGCTGGACTGCTGAGGGAAAGGATAAATTTGAACAAATTAAGCACGCCTTATCTTCAGCCCCTACTTTAGCTAATCCTAATTTCTCTAAGGATTTTTTTTTATATGCCTATGGTGGTATTGACACTGTTTCAGCAATGCTAGTGCAAAAGAATGAGGAAGGAAAAGAGCAACTAGTAGCCTTTTTTAGCAAAGGTATGAATGATTATGAGGGAAAATACAGCTTTGTATAAAAACATGTACTAGCTGTTATAAAAGCTTTAAAAAAGTTTAAACATCTGATTGCTGGGAACAAAATACATTTAATGATTGCACACCCTAGCATTAAAGAGTTTTTATTAAACAAGGATGTCAGTGAGAAAAGGGTAGGGTAGATAACTAAAGTCATGGAGTATGATGTACAAATCCATGTGGCCAAGCTGGTTAGAGGCAAAGGCTTATGTGCTTAGATGTCAGAAGGAAAGGATCAAGCTAAAGCCACTAAAGAGGCCTTCTTGCTCCAAGGTAATTCTATACTAATTAATGATTCAGCATCCTGGTTATCAGATATGACCCAATTTCTACAAACTAGTCAATGTCCAATAAATCTTGATAGAGACAAAAGAAGGTACTTTAGGCTTCAATCTATTCCTTATGTGCTTATTGATAACATTCTGTATAGGAAAGATCTTGTTGGTATGCTTCTTAAATGTATAGATTATGTTGATCATAATAAGATTCTATCTTAATTTCATGATGGATCTTGTGGAGGGCATTTCAGCCCCAAAACTACAACATGGAAAATTCTAAGAGCTGGCTATTATTGGCCAGATTTATTCAAAGATGCTCATTCATGGGCAAGAAGATGCCAAAAGTGTGCTATGTTTGCAGGTAAACAAAGGTTGGAAACATTGCCATTGAAACCAGTCATTGTTGATTAGCCATTCAACAAGTGGGGAGTAGACTTTATAGGTCCAATAAACCCTAATTCTAGTGCAGGGCATAAGTGGATCTTGACTACCAAAAATTATTTTACTAGGTGGACTGAAGCCATTGCACTAAAGGAATCTTCTGGAAATGTTGTTGATAGGGAGAACTCTTGATACCTTCTTGAGTTTGTTTGTAACTCTTCTTAGGCCACTATCAGGGCCTCTAGGGCTTCCTCAATCCACCCTTTCTCACTGGAAAGATTAGATCCTTCCTCCAATCAA
>MU226568.1:973454-1002008 GCA_018584345.1 Thuja plicata | reverse complement strand
ATATATATATATCATTTAATAGTTTGGCATATGTACATAGAATTATTTTCTCTTATTTGTAAAATTCAAATATCAATAAGCATTTTTAAAGAATTATTTTATAGACCTAAAAACAAATTCATAAAATTTAGATAAATGATAAATGAATTTTAAAATTATTTTTAATTATCATTTATAATCTTTCAATTAGAATTTATAAATTATTTTTAAGTTTATAATATTATTTTATATTTTAAATTTAAGAATAATTAAATCATAAATTATTAAATATTAAATATTAGATTTTATTATATCTTTTTATGAATTCAAAATTATGTTTATCATTATATTTTATGTGATTTTTAAATGGAAGGATAAAATATTTTATAATATTTACATATAAGAAAATCTAAAAAAAATTAAAATAATTTAGAAAAATAGAAATTATCTTAATAATTAAAATATATTAAAAAAAGTTAAAAATTCTACCATTGACTTGCACAGTTTATTGTACTATTTATTTTCTTGAATCAGCAACATATCACATTGAATAACATTGACTAAAAGAGAAAGTGATTCCAATGGCGCTCGGTGATCGGCGAGGGTTTGTAGAGCTCAGAGACGGGGAAGCGATTGCAACAGATCAGAGAAAGGAGAGATGGTGTGATGAGGTTGATAGGGTTTTTCCTATAAATTCTTTGCGTCAACAGGTCAATAACGGTGAAGACTAGACATATGCACCTCAGTGGGTTTTTCAGAATGAAAAATGGGTCGATAATGCTCTGTACCACGACCATCTGTAGTGGGTATTCCATGATGGAAACTGGGTTAATAGGGCCCCGATGGGTAAGGAAGCAAGGGAAAACAATCTTTGGCAGGAGGATTTGGGATAGGTCCTTGGATACCTAGACTCAATTGAATCTTCACAAGGGTTTTAATCAACTACACTGGCATCAGAGGAAATGGAAAACTGGGGCTAATAGGGCTCCTTTTAGAGGGTGATACAAACAAGCTCATCCGTCAGGGACTCGATCCAAGCATAAATAGGTTACATTCGATATCTATGGAGATGAATCAGCTTGCGACGACTCCTCTCCCAATGGGAGTTAGGCATATGGAGATCCCTTAAATTCAACTGGAATTCGTACCTTGGATGGTGGGAATTCTAGGTTGCCTAATTGGGAAGTCAAAACTACGCAAACAACAAGGAATGATGAGAGGCAATCCCTGGAGGCCCGACGGCTGGTGATTTCAGAGGATTTGACATCAGACTCCATTACAAAGTTTTGATAGCGAGCCCTTATTAGTAAGATCTAGGATCTTTCTCCATCTGATGATGATAGTTCTACTTGGGTCAAAGATAAATGGGTAGGGGTTACTGATGTTGTTCTCATTCATGAGGGCAGAGGTTTCTTTATTGTAATTTTCTCTGATCACGACTCCAAGGATAAGGTCCATAAATGTAAAACATGGTTTTTTGAGGGTAGGGGTGTTCATACCCAGATTTGGTTTCTGAATTTTGATCCCAAAAATTGCCCTTGCAGTTTCTTCCCCTTCTGGGTATCTTTTCCTATGTTACCCTTGGAATACAAATCAAGAGTGATTCTTGAAACTATTGGGAACAAACTTGGTATCTTTCTTGGATTAGATTGGACATATTCGGTAGATCTGAAATTATCTCCACAAATTTGTGTATTGAAATATATCGATCGAGCCTGGCTTCTCTCTCCAGTCAAAATATGGGGCCTTTTTACAAGATGTTCCGGTAGATAACCTAGATATGGTTGCATATAGGCAGCATAGGATGGATCTCCCTATTTCCCCTCCTCCACACTCTCCTGCAGTTCATGTGTCGTTGGGGGATAGGGTGTATGATGCCAATTAGAACTTTTCTTCAGAGGCTGTCCAAGGTTTCTTGGAGGTTGCAGATCAAATTATATCCCATACCCACTTTCCGTGTATGGTTATTCTGACTCAACCTTCTGATCTTCAGCATGTCCTTAATAGTTCCCATATAGCTAACACTACAATAAATGTGGATTTTGTGAGGATCGAATCTTCAAAGGGGGACACAGGGCCTGGCCAATTTCTGATTATTCAGGATAATAAGGTACCTCCAATGGTTGAAGCTCTTTTGACTTTATGGGTTGGTGGGGGTATTAAGGATCATTCTCACGTATTTTATGGCCACCTAGATTCCGAGCCTAAGGATGACCGCTTAGATTTTTTGAAACTTGCTGCTCCTTCACCTCTTCAGCTGGTCGGGACTAGAAAGATAGATTTTGATAAGTCCGTAGAACAATTGGCAAATGATGATATTGATTTTCTCTCCAATGGTATTCTAGATCCTTTGACCTCATTGGTGCCATTGGATGTCACTACCCTCTCTCCTCAAGTTAGGTTTCTCTCTCCTTCAGCTCTTCAAGATAGGAGTGTGAACCTACCTCTTGACCCTCTCAACAAAGTTGCATCCCAGATTTTATATCAGAATTAACCTTTGGATAAAGAAAATCTATGCGGGACTGCTGATCCACAAAATTGGCTAAGAAACTAGAAAAACAATACTTGACAGAAGATGACTTGGAAGGCATTGTGGATAATATGGTGCTTGAAGTTGCAGATCAAAAGGTTGATTGTATAGCCAGAGAGGAAGTTCCAGATTATGATGTCATTATGGGTCTGCAGGCTCAACCTGAGATGGAGATTCCTCGTTCGCCCAAATTTGCCTCATGTTCTATTCTTCAGTCTGATGTAGACACTCCTAAGATTAAGATCCTTTCGTCCTCCAAGAAACCAAGGGGGCTCCCTCGTAAGGGGAAAAATATAGATGAAGAGGTGGCTGTAGGAGTCCAACCTACTCTTCCTTTTGCATCTCTTCCAAGGAAATCCAAAGAGGAGGTGTCCGCTTCAATCGCTAAACAAATGAAACAAGGAGGGAGAGTGAATGTCTCTCCAAGGCTCCAATGAGGATCATCACTTGGAATTTTAGAGGCATTAATACCTCTAACAAATCCCGCCTTATTAAAGATCAAATTTTATTAAGCAGGGCAGATAATTTACTTCTTCAAGAGACAAAACTATCTAAGGAAATTTGTGATAAACTTTTTGGGTCTTGGAAGGGTTGGAACTTTATTTATGCTCCCTCTCTGGGTGCCTCTGGAGGTCTGGAAATTTTGTAGAAACCAAAAAAGTGCAAAATTGAAGTTGTCAGTACGAATGCTAATTAGATTTTGGTGGAAGTCACAATATTTTCTTTATCTTTCTTTCTCTTAAATGTTTATGGCCCAGTCCCGTTGCTCAACAAACAATGACTGGGGAATTTTGTCTCACATCCTGGCTTCTTTGGAGAATTCAAATGTCATCATTGGTGGAGACTTCAATGCTATTTTGGGGGATCTAGATAAGGTAGGTGGCTTGGATCCCTCTCCTAGGGTGACTTGGGATTTCAGAAATTTTGTCAAAGGTAATGCTTTGCTCGACTGTCTCCCCACGAATGGTAAAATTACCTGGTCTAACAGGAGAAAGGTTTCTCAGTTTGTGGGGGTGAGATTGTATAGATTTCTTCTCAACCCACATTGAGTATTACAACAGGGCTATAACATCTCACAAATTTTAATGCTTTTTGGCTCAGACCACTGGGCGGTTTCCTTGGAATTAGAATTATAGGCGAATGTGTTTAGACCAAAATCATACTTCAAAATTGAACGTATGTGGTTTCGGGATAAGGATTTACTTTGCCTGCTCAAGCAATGGTGGGCTGAATGCCCTTTTTTAGGGGTTCTAGGATGTACCAATTATCAAATAAATTATCATTTGTGAGGGCAAAGATAAAGGAGTGGAAACAGTTCAATTTTGGTAACATCTTCGAAGAAAAGAAATCTATTCAAGAAGAATTGGAATGCTGGAATGAGAACATTTTATCATGTGGGTTAACCAAACAAGTCTATGAAATAGAAAGAAAACTTAAGGACATGCTGGAAGAGGTTTTATTGAGGGAAGAAGTGTATTGGCATCAAAGGTCGAGAGAATTGTGGCTTTAGGAGGTTGATAGGAACACCAATTTTTTCCATGCCTCGGTTAAAGTTAAGAGGCATAAGAGTTCTATATTTCAGATTAGGGATGCATAGGGTAATGTTCTAAATAATGAGGGGGATATTTAGAGGGAAGTTGTTCACTTTTTCCAAGATTTATTTAATGTTTCTGGGACCCCCCTCCACTTCAGCTATACTTACTTGATTATATACCAAATTTAGTCTCAGAGGCTAATAATGATTTCTTAATGAGTCCTTTTACTTTATATGAGGTAAGGTCCTCAGTATTTTCTATGGAGGCAAATAAGGCTCCTGGCCTGGATGGGCTGACTCCATTATTTTTTCATAAATGCTGGGACTTCATGGGGGAAGATATTCTAAGAGCAGTGGAGGAATCTCAAAAACACACGTGCATGTTCAGGAAGTTTAATACCACCTTCATCACCCTCATTCCCAAGTGTTCGTGGCCTTCAGTATTTGATGATTTTAGACCGATCTTTCTCTCCAACATGGTTTATAAGATTATTACTAAGTCTATTGCTACTCACCTTGGGAAAATCATTCCCAAGATAATCTCAGAACAACAAGGTGGTTATGTTCCAGGAAAAGATACAGTGGAAGGAACTTTAATTACCCATGAAGTATTGCATTCTATCAAATTGGAAGGGTTGTAGGCTATGGTATTGAAGTTGGATATGATGAAGGCATATGATAGAGTCAACTAGTATTTTCTCTCCCAGTTTCTTCATAGGATGGGGTTTACGGGGTAAATGGATCAAATGGATACTATCTTGTATACAAGGACAAAAGTTCTTGGTCCTGATCAATGGTTCTCCTTGCGGCTTCTTTTATTCAACTCAAGGTGTGCGGTAGGGTGATTCCTTATCTCCATTCTTGTTTATTATTATGGCTGAGGGATTTAGTAGATTCATTTCTCATAATAAAAGGATTGGTAAATGGGTAGGTAGTCCCCTACATCATCCTACTCTTTTAGTCACTCATACCCTTTTTGCGGATGATTCCCTCTTATATGGGAGGGGTTCTCTTCAAGAAGCCATTGTTATCAAGGCAACCATAGATGGATATTGCTCAACATCTGGACGAAGGTTGAATGCTTCGAAATCAAAGATTTACTTTTTCAATATCCCGGGTAGAGTTATACAAGCTATCAAACAGCTCTTTGGTTTCAAGGTAGCACAGACCCCAGGTAAGTATTTAGGCATTCCATTATTTCAAGGTTCTTGTTAAGCTTCTTATTTGATTAATATTACCCAATCAATTATGGAGAGGATTTCATCTTGGAAAGAAAAAATGGCTATCTTTGGCAGGTAGAATTTTGTTGGCAAAATTGGTATTGGCTTCCATCCTTAACTACTTTATGTCGGTCTTATTGGCTCCCAAATCAATAATGGTAAATATCAGAAAACTTATTAAGAACTTCATTTGAAACGGTAATAGGGATAACAAGGCTAAGGTACCCCTGGTTGCTTGGGACAAGTTGTGTTTTCCAAAGGATTGTGGCGGAGTGGGTTTACATAATCCAACAGAGAGGAATCTTAGTTTGGCCACTAAAATCTCTTGGAAATTCTATGAATGTCCAGGGGCCCTTTGGTCTAAAATAATCAGGATCAAATATCTTGATAGCAATGATCCAGCTCGTATCTTTACTATGCGTAATCCTCCTCGAGGCTCGACTATGTAGAATTTTTTAGTGAAAAGTAGGCAGGTGATTCTCCCCTATTTTCCATGGGTGGTCAATTCAGGGTCTCGAATAAACTTTTGGGATTCGTGGAATGGTCACCCCCCTATAGCAGGATCTTTTAATATTTCTTAGGACACAAGATCGGCTATTCATCTTTAGTGGAATTCCGTGGTGTCAGATTTCCTCAATTTGATTCCTTCTAGGGATGGGTTCCAGGCAGCCTGGAAGGATGATTCTGCTTTGAACATCTTGGAAGGTCAAAAGGACATCCTTCATTCAATCTTTGATCAAAGACCGATTCTTATCAACCAAAATGATGACAGGATTGTTTGGGCTCATGCACCTAATGGAAATTATTTGGTCAAAGATGGGTACTCTTCCCTTGCTCATAATCGGGGGGTCCTCAATAAACACATCTTCTCTTTTTGCTGGCATTCAGCGGTTCTTCCCAAAGTAGGATCATTCTTATGGTTGGCTTTACAGAATAGAAATCTTACAAGTGATAGGCTTGTCAGATTGGGGATTGTAGATCCTTTTAATTGTGTCTTATGTGGCCTTCTAGAAACCTCAAATCACCTTTTCCTTTCATGTGAATTTGCTCAATAGATTTGGTCCAAAATCCAGTAGAGAGCATGTTGGCAGGGCTCCTTGCCTACCTATTTATCACAACTCATTGAACAATGGCCTTTGCTTCACAAAGACTCTTTCTTTGGGCATATCTGGAGAGTCATTCCTACCGCTGTTATTTGGAGCCTTTGGTGGGAACAAAATAAGAGAATCTTTAGAAGGGTTGGTTCTTCAGTTGATCAAGTTTGGGACACGGTTGATAATTTTATCTCAGAGATGGTGAATGCACATTCTTTAAGGACCAAGACTCTTTCCTCGCTTTTCTCCTCAGATGATTCTAGAATCTTAAAATCATGGCCTCACGTTTCTATTCCTTTCGAGGGAGTTATGGTCGAAAAAAATCCAAGGATGAAGCTAGAAAGGATATTAAATGGCAACCTCCGGATGAGCAATTTATCAAGATAAACTTTGATGGGGCCTCTAAGGGTAACCCAGGTATTTCAGGTGCCAATTTTTTGTTGAGGTACATCACCTCCCATTTAATTTGAGCCGAATGTATTAAGATCCCCATTGGCTCTAATAACATTGCGGAAGCTAGGGCCCTGATATTGGGTGTAATTATAACGTCTGCTCTCATGTCATGTTCCTCCTGCCATTGGGAAATCCAATATATTCTGGATCAGGTGAGGCAAGTGCTGGACACATTTGAAGAATTCAAAATATCTCACTATTATAGAGAGGAAAATGCTCTTGTTGATTGGTTAGCTAATTCTGGGACTTCACTTGATAAGGGTTCTAAATTTTGGGATCATAATGAGCTAGAGGAAATGATTCGTATTGACAAGGGTCACGATTGGATTGGGCCCGAACTTGCACATGCCTAACCTTTTGAATTAGATCTTGGTTGTGGTGAGTAAATATTATCAGTGACTGAGGAGGGATATTCATTCTATTCATCCTAGTTTATATCAAATCAAAGGGGATGCTAGTCTAGGTTCGCATGCGGGATTCTCAAGTAAGACTTAAAAATGTTGGATGTCTGTTCGGAGATAGTGTAATACAAAGACTGACATTTTTTTAACAAAGATCACATGGAGTTAGAGTCACAAATATAAGGCACTTTACGATCGGTATCATCTTCGTTACTTACATTCTCTGAATTCAACGCCTTTGTCAACATTGTTTGTTAACTGGGAACATTGGATGGAGGTCTCAACTTTCAACCATAGAGTGAGATATCTGTGGAAGCAAACGCAAACGTTGCAGAGATCAGAATCGATACTGGAGATCGATTTTCATTAGCGGCAGAGATTTGGATTGCTTTGAACAGATCGCCAAGGAAGAGTCGAGGGAGATGCAATGTAGAAGATTTTTTTGTATTGGGGAAGAACACACCTTGAGAGCCATGAATCTAATCTTGGATGCAAAATTATATGACATTTTCAAGCTGGGTATAGAAGGTAGAGATGTTGTTAGTTTCAGAAGGGAAGTCAACAAGAATCAAGATGTTTTGCTTTCTTCAGTCGTGATGGATGCCTTCTCTCTATTTGATGATATCAGTTTTCCAAAATTGGCCCTTCTCTCTGTTTGGATTCCATGTATGCCTCATCTGAAATATTGCTTTGGGTAGCTTAACTCCGGTAGTTATTTGATTCTGTTGGCTTGGGTTTTCAGACTGGTTGATGCATCGGCTGGCTTATTGTCACCCTCTTCTTCGACGGGCCCCAAGTATGGTGATGGTCCCATTTTGTGCTATCTAGTTTTTGTGGTCCTCTTGACTCTTTTCTTTCTTTGGTCTTTTTGTCCCTATGGGTCGGGTTTATCTTTCTTCTTCAGAGATTTTGTGGATTCTTCTGTTTCCGGTTGTATCTCTTTTGGGGCAGTTTTGGTTTCATTTTGTAATGCTTGATGTTCTCGAGCTGGTTGGGTAGGGATCATTTTCTCTCTCTTCAGTTTCTCTTCTTTCCGATGTCTTTGTACTTGGGCTAGGACATGAGGTTTTATTCCTGTTTCTTTCCTCACGGATCCCCTGTGAAGTAGTTTAATATATATGAATAAAATATAATGGCACTGCCATTTTGAAAAAAAAAATAAAAAAAATATTGACTAAAAGAGTAAATTGATTAATTATATTTCTACTAATGAAAAAGATCTCGCTTAAGAGCGAAACATAAAATTGCCCTGTCTAAAATTTATATAAATAGATCACACTTTGAGTGGGCAAATCCTCTGCACACACAATTTTATTTTGAAGAGGTCATATATTTACAAATCTATATTTTTATGAAATAAATAAATTAATCTTAACACTAGCTATAAATCTATCTATTTTTGTGAAGTACTTTTTATAACTCAAGTCAATTTCCCTTAAAAATTAGGCATTGACACACAAAAAAGTAGTTAAACAATTAGGCATTGACACATAAAAATGTAGTTTGTTTCAGTATGAAAACATTAACATGTATTGAGAACATTTCTTATATGGGTTCTTTGCAAAGCTTGGATTCGACAAAAATGGGGGTCCCTGGATAGAAGTGGACACCAACAATGGAGGAAGATCACTTGTGCACAACCTTTCAAGCTTCTGACAGAGGTAAAATACAGACAAAAAACTTGTCATATGTTGCACATATTTTTGTTCACATTATTTTTCCAAAAAAATGGTATTTCACAAATAAATTAATAACTCAAAAAATTTCCCCTTTGTTACCAAAGCACTATGTGAGATCCTAATATATTTCCAGGAAACTTCAACACTAGCTTCTGCTAAGTTTCTTAATTATCAGATTGTAAAATGAGAACAATTATGAACTTATAAGCATAGTGACCTAGAAATTTTAGGCATGAATAGGTATCTCTCTTGGTGAAAATTTTCCTAAACACTAAATTTTACGTGCTACACATTTTAAATTTTATACTTTCTTTTCATTTTTTGTTGTTTATCCTAAAAAGAAAAATGATCTTTCTATTATAAAATAAAGGAAAGACAGTAGTAGTTGCCAACACCCAAATTGAAAATTGAACATTTTATATATTTTGCCTCTATCTATAAAATGATCACTCTTTACTAGAGAGATCGAGTAATCTTGATCCATTGTCTCTTTAGCCATTATTCTCACTTGAACTTTCTATCTGAAGTTCAATTGATAAGCTTTAGGATGCTTGCATGAAAAATAATTATGTCATTTCTCTTTTTTCTTTAAATATGTTTTACATTTTTCTTATATGGCATCGACAAGAAGCTAATACTCCCATTTTGCTTCTTGGGATCACCCAGGTTCACCTAGATTTGCCCAGTGTTCTTCCCAGTCAAACTAAACATTGTTTGCAAGGATCCTATCCAAATCCACAAGCAAACCACATAAAAAAGGATCTAGATTCCTCCATAATCAATGTAATTAAGTTTTGGATCGAAAGCACCATTTGAGTTAATGACATCCCCACCACTGGTACCAGTAAGCCTGGGTGATCTATTACAGAAATTTATTGTCTAACCATTCTAGATGATATATGTTTTCTATATTTTGATTCTCAAATAACTGACTCTATAACAACTACAATCCAGTGTGTTTAGATGCATATTTCTTCCTGTCAAGCATAGTGTTTAAACACTTAGGTTATCCAAAAACAAATGCAAGATGTCCTTGTTATAGTCAATATAGTCAAACCGTTGTGTTGCATAGAGCCCTTCCATTCTTCGTATAGTAGATTGCCTTACTTTTTTGCATCCTTCATAAAATTGTTGTCTTAATATTCTATGCATATTAGGCCAAATATATTTGGTATTTTCTATGCTATTTGTGTCTTACATGGTTTTGCTTCTATTGCATCTTCTTCAAATTCTAAGATTTGCATTAGAAATTTAAGTATTTCAAGATAACTTATTGGGATGGAATCATCAAATTTTGAGAATTAGGACTTTTTTATCTTTTAATGTATGGTTGTCTAAAATCTTATTTGGTGTAGATGGACTCCATTTTGTTGTGTACCTACTTATTACAATAAGTCTTTTAATTGTTTGCTTACATTTTGAATTATCATTAAAGATGAGATCGATATGTATTTTGATTTAAATTAGAAAAAGTGAAAGTGGAAGTTTTCTGGCTATTAAATATCCATTTTTGTGTCCTATGTCATCTTTCTTTAACGAAATATATTCTAGATTTTGCAAGGGACTTTAGCATCATTTTTAGCAAGTGAATTATAAAGATTCTTACAAAATTTAACATTAATAATATTTTAAATCAATATTATTGTTAGTAATTCTTTTACTAAAAGAGGGGTAAAAATTTATTAAAACTCAGAGAGAAACAAAACAAAAAGAGCCCAGCAGAAAGCTCTATTGAATCCTATCACTATCAAAAAGTAATTATAAATGATATGTATTATTTTAAAAAAGTGTTATTTAGTGAAAATTTAGCTTTATTTATTTTTCACTTAAGAATTAATGATGTATTTTCTATCGGCTAACCCTTGCACCTCTTTTGGTGCAAGCGCTAGTTATATAATTAAAGAGAAGTGATGAATTTGAACTTAGAAAATAGTAGAAAGACACATATTAATTAAATAATAAAGCTTATTTAATAATTTAAGAGGAATGTTAGTAAATTTGTTGCGTTAGGGCGGTGTGCCGTTTTAAGTGTCTACACTTTGACCCTCTTTTATACAATGCATTTTCAGGCGTTATTCAAAGTACGCCCCAACGGGAACAATGTGACGATGTGGTAAATGATGCCCCCTTGAGAGATTGTTGATGCAAGAAAGGCATTAAGACTAGTACAAAAACAACAATCTGTGACTAAAAAAACTACTAAAAATTGCATAAATGACTAAACTTAGTCACATGACTATTATTAGTTAATTTGTAGTCATTTATAACACGACTAAATTTACTACTAAACTATTTAGTCACGTATTTAGTCACGAATTCAATTGTGAATTTAGTCGCGAATTTAGTCACAAATTTAGTCACATGATTGTTAGTAGTTAATTTGCAGTCATTTATAACATGAATAAATTTACTACTAAATAATTTAGTCGTGGATTTAGTCACGAATTTAGTCGTTGATTTAGTTGTTGATTTAGTTGTTTATTTAGTCATATATTTAGTCATTAATTTAGTCATGGATATACTCATATTAGGGAATGATGGAATCGAACCACCATCCTCCTGCTTGTAAAGCAGGTGCTCTTCCATTGAGCTAACACCCTTTAAAGAATAATCATAACTGTGTATACTAGTACTTTCCATTAAACATGATTTCAAATTGTTTCATCTATAGTTCAAGGGCATCAAAGCAAATAAGACTATCATGATGAAAAAATAAGGTATTGTCATAAGTAATGAAGACAAAGTATAATGATAATGACAATAGTTGTGATAGGGCAGTCAGTAAACAATGAAAACAAAGTAGAAATAGATAAAGAAACTAAAAATCTCAAAACCCACCTTGAAAATTTAAGTGTCATCCACATAAGAAAATCAGATATTCAAGACCCATGAGAAGTGTAGTTTGGTTTTCAGAGTACTTTTAAGTATGCGAATGTGTGACTGCAATAAGGATTTGAACATCAAACTCAAAAAAAAATCAATCAGAAAAAGTTCATCCACATTCTAGTTTTGTCCAAATGATCCCGAGACAAAAACCAAACAAACCATTGTACACAGAAAATATCCATTTTAGAATAATACCTACATTTGATTAGATAAAACATAGTACACTAGTTATAACATGTAAATTACACATTGCAAACATTTGGACACCTGTCACACTATGAGAAAGGACCTTGAAAAATTAAATCTTTTGTTCAAATAAAATCACACAAACTATTTAGGTCAAATTAGACATGCATTCAAAAAATGCCAAAAATAGCTTATAAATGAAGCAAAGTAATCAGTCGATTGTTTACCACAAATTAATGTGCCAAAATTAGTAATTTAATAATTATTATATACTTAATCAGAACTGAAAAACATCAAGAGTACAAATGGGAAGCTTGGAAGACAAGTGTCATGTAAACAAATAAGTCCAAAAGCAATTAATAAGTATTTTACGTTGTAAAACAAAGTGAAGAAAAGAGCCAGATTCTGAATGAATGCCTGTAAAGCATGGAATGTTTTAAGAGGTCATTTGTAAAGGTGGTATAATTAGAACCTGGGAATGCTAAATCCAACAGTTCAAATTTAGTTCTTAAATAATGTCTATAGTTATTGTATTATGAAACAACATTAAAAATCGCCATGCTATACAATATAGAAACATTAATTACAATTAATGAAATATACCTATTCTTCAGTTAATCCATTTGCATAAGCCTTAGGGATTTTCATTTCGATATTTTTAGAAAATTAAAGAGCAATAGATGTGTAAAAAAAATCCTTAAAAAATCATTTTTTTTTATCAAGACCAGCTAATAGACACATTTGCAAAAATGATTTTACTTACTCCTTTCAAAAATGAATGTGTTGCAATTTTCATATATTTACAAGAGAAATAAAACACACCTAAAATCACAAATTGTAGAAATTTAATTCACAATACCTCTAATTGCACTATGAAGATTGTATAAAGCTTCACAAATTGTGTGTCATAGAAGTCCCCAAAATTGAGTGTTGCAACCTGAATAGAGAACTACCAATTAGGCATGCAAGGAGAAAAAACAAAAAAAAGAACCTTATTGCTACAATAAAGTTAATCATGATAGAATCAACACACAAGTAAAGAGAATACTATATAAATGGAAGGATACATACCTCAGTTAAGCATTGCAAAGCCAAATTTTGTAGGCGGGCACAAGAAAAATATTTAGCAAAGTATCAAGCTGTAACCATCAAAGATAAATGAATGGTTAGAAACCTTACAACTCAGTAGGACTCTTGACACACATCAAGAAATCCATCACATTTTAAGTAATTTAAAGCATTCATCTTTCTTATTTAAAGCAATATGTGATAATGAAAATTCAAAGATATTTAGATTAAAGCCACATTAAATAATTAAGGGTCAACAGGCATTTAGATGAGATGATATATGTTGGATGAGAAAAAAACCATGGGAGATTCAAAGATATAACCAAGAGGAATCCACGATAAAAATGCATGAAGAGTGGCTAGAGTTGCCCTTATAAGTTCAGCTTATTGTGATGTCGATAATGCATAGAGACAAAATTCATGTATAAGCTGGAATTCACTGCAATTATCAAAGAGTTGACTTAGATTGCCTAGAAAAAACTATCCAATATACCCATTCAATTTATATAAACATAACTACCCATCAACTTTTTATAAACATAATTCCCCATCTTTTCATAATTCAACCATATGAAACTGAAATAAACTTTCTATGTAATGCTTAAATTGACATATTGCTCTACCTATTCAACGACTACTTAAGTTCCTTAATCTTTTGTTGTGTCATCTCACCTCGAGAGAAGTCAAAAAATTATTCACTAAGTATCCGAGGGAAAAAAATATAAAACTGTTAGTGACATCTTTCCCAGATCAGTACATAGATAACATGAAATTTAAAATGTCTGATATCATTGCCTTACCTTCAACATAGCCATACAATTTTCACATATTGTTCCACAACTCTTTGAAAAGGAAAAAAGGTTAGGTATAAATTTTGGCCATCTACCTGTCCATCCATGCTTCAAAACCTAAAATATTGTAAATGTGCTATTAGCTTTGAGATTGAGAGACATATACACACCAACATAGCCTTTAAAAAATTCTCAAAATATGTTACACCCCATAGAATTGGGACATAAGAAGTATTTCAACAAACTGGCAATTTCAACAAACACCATCCTACATATGGACACCACCATATGGTATATTAATCTAAAAATAAAATGAAAGAACACTCATAAAGCCATCCTTGTACACACCATAAAAACCTCCATCCAATAAATTTCCCACCAGTAGATTTTACTCTGAGTTGTATTGCCAATAATGGCTTGTTTAAATATACTCTAGATTTTGCATAATGTATTGTGTTTTTTTTTTATGTGGATACATGCAAGCACACAACGAGGGACATTAAGAAATCCTGATTATTGCCCTAGTTGTAGTAGGCAGAAAATTTCAACATCATAAAGATAACTTGTGCAGTCTAAGTCTTAAGTAGTTAGTTCTTGTATAGTATTGGGTATGGGTATGTGGTTTGCATATGTCCAAGAATATTTATATATTATATTATGGAGCAAAATGCCTAGGTGACTGTAACATAGTTTCAGATTCGTTTGACAGTGGACACCAAGGGTTTGAAGTTATTTGTTGCAGAGAATGTTCCTCTTGTGTGGGAATATTTTAAAATGTTCCAAAATTATCTTGGATCTTTCCATAAGATAGGAGGGGGATAATGTCAAGTGTTGAAGCCATGTTTATTGTAGATAGTGATGACAGTTTCAATAGGACTGTGTTTTTCTGTGTGACTAATTTTTATAGTAGAGATCATTGGATTTTAAGGATTTAAAGGGAACAGTTGTTTGTCCATTGATGGATTTGATTAAGGAGGTTGATTAAATTTAGTGGAACCCCTTTCACATTATGATTTGATGAAACCTTGTGCATTTATGTTCAATATGTCACTATTGGCAATCCTAGTTGTGACAGGTCAATAATAGGAGTTGTTTGTTCTATTCATAGGCAAAAGGAGACTTGTGTTGTACATTGTTTGGTGAAGAAATCACATCAAGGCATTGAAGGTTCCAATATTACCCAAGTCCTATACTATTTGTGTGCTCTTGAAAGTGATTGTGATCAGACTCTTGATGACATAACATGTTGAGTGTTGGGAGACTGTAACCTACCCCTTCTTTTGGCATTTTCTTCATTAATGTTATGTATTCCAATTTGAGGCTATTGATTGTCACTTGTTTGTGTTGGGGATGGAGAAGGATTTCAAGGTTGTGTGCCAATGCTATCAAATGAGGACAATCCAAAAAGGTTTAATCAATCCTTATGCTTGACTAACAGTTCGAGGTTGAAGGATTTGCTCCAAACATTTGAGTCATTGTCTTGAACAAGATGTGCGCCTAGCCAATCTAGGTATTGGAAGTCCATTAGATGGTTTTGTTTCAAAACCAAGTCATATGTTGGGTCGCATTGCCTTAAAGTGGTGTTGATTTGAGTTCAATTGGTGTGTGGATAGCCTTGAAGAGCTAAGTAGAGATGCTCTCCAAATACCTTGTAAAGAGTTGTTATATGAGTTTTGTTGTTTGAACCCGAGCCTCTGCATCAATAAGAAATGTAATAGGAAAATGTTTCCAATTCAGACTAGCTTTCAGCTCAATGTCAACAAAATAAAAAATACTCTCACAAGAGTTGAACATAAGAAGAGGAGGAATCCTCCTAAAATCATAACACAAACCCATGAACACCACCAAAATAAAATGCTTTGCATTGTACAAGATCAAAAAGGCATGAAAGTTCCCTCTACAATCAAATTAGGATTTACACACAAGTACAATTGTGCCCCAAGTTATGTCTTGCCTACAAAAAGATGAAAGACTACATTTATACAAGACATGTAACGAGTACTTATCTTTTTAGCATGAAATAAATTGATTAAAAATGAATTTTTAAAGTAATTCATTCCTTCAGCATGCAAAATCAATATCTACAAGTAGCATGCACTAGACAACAAGGATATATTACAAATAATTTACTTATAGGGATTGAGTTCATATCTAAAGGCTCCACATATTTCCAAGCAAAAATATATTAGAAATAAATGATACATGACCTTACCCATTTATGAAAATAAATGACTTATGTAGAATGAAAATGACCTCATTATTTCATAACATATAGAATATAGTGACTTTGGCTTACTGCTTTTGGTTTTGCTTCTAGATGCTCCTGAAGGCATTATATTTTTCCATTAGTATATACAAGGAAAAACATGATCTACACCATAAGTTTACACTACACCGACATATAAGACACAACAATACCTGATGCCAAGGTTACCCGATACTGCCAAGTACAAAGCATCCCGACAAACACTATTCAATGTTACTCGATGACAAAAAGGACAAGGGAACCCGACGAGTAACCAATAGTGCAACCCGATGAAACAACAAAGAGAGGAACTTGACAGATGAAGGGAACCCGATGATGAGTTCAACAAAGGAACATTGATAGAATTTTAGTTCAACCCGATGGTCAAGAATCGACAGTCAGTTACATCCCGCAAAAAGTGGATCTGACTTTCCATGTCAGATAAATCACTGAAGTTTTATATTTAGCTTCTTGATTTGTTTTAAATCCATTATGTGTGGAGAAAGCAATGTAATTATTAGTGTTTTAATTAGTTCAACTATTTTAAAACATGAAAACTAAAGGATCAAGGTTAAGTTGTATACCTTGGATCAAGAGTTAACATTGTAATGCGTGATTCTAGAATAGGTCAAATGCTTGTATAAATAGATGCTCAATCTATTATGAACATTTTTTTTGATGATGATTGTAGACACTGAGAGCATCTAAGGATTAGACAAGAGAATTCATCTAGAAGGACAGAAAAGGATCAATTCATTTTCAAGAATAGAACACAGGCCATCGACGAGAAGGAAAAGGTATTAATCAATCACTATATGTGATATTCATATTATGAAAGATTTAATGGATATGTGATCATCAATTATAGATTGCATACAGTCAGGTCAAACATATTATACTCATTCTAACAAATGTAGTACACTTAAGAAATCCTTTCAAGAAAGGTGGACCTAACAGTCCTATTGTAAATCTCTTAACTGAGTGCACACTTCATTAGTATTGCTAAAGCTCTTAACATAATAGATATTAATAGGTCTCCACTTTAATAATCCTAACAGGGTAGATCATCATAAGTGATAAATTGTAAGCCTTTACTTGCTCCCTTCCATTCTGCATATGGTGAAGTTTTGTGGGTGCCATCCCCACCGCAGTTTTTGCTTCCTAACATGAGTTTTCTGTGATATCATATCTTGTGTTATGTGTTTATTACTTTCATGAATGTTGCAAACAATTAAAGATTATGAATTAATATTACATGCATAATAAAGAACATAAAAAATGGTCGGTAATACAGTAAAGAATGATTACTAATGATCAAAAGAGAAAAGTGTTAAAAGTTTTAGAGGTACTTATTCACCTCTCCCCTCTTAGTACTACTTCCCATTAATCCCAACAATTGGTATCAGATCTAAGTCTCTTCGTGGAAAGCTTAAAGGCTTAAGAGAAAAGATCATACAATGGAGAAGTACAAACTTGATAAAAATATTGAGAATAAAAAGCTTGAGATACAGATGTTCTATGAACAGTATAAAGAAGCGAGAATCAAGATGAGAGAGCTGTTGGATGAAAGAAAAGATATGGAAACTCAGAGAAATGAAAAATATTATCAAGAAGAAGAGATTCCAGATTTCTTTGAATCTTCAAGATCAAATACAAGTAATGCATCAGACACATCAGAAGAGAACATCACAAATCTAAAGAAGATCAATCAACATCTGACAGGGAAAATAAAGATGCTGCAAATCGGTCAAGAGACCCAGATGGTAAGAATGATTGATGTGATGAGTTATGCTAGAAAAGCTAAAACAGAAAGAACACTAGCTATTGATGAAAGAAGGAAGATTACATAGAAGCTACAAGAGAAGGAGTTAGAAATTCAAAGACATGCTGAGCATCACCATGAGATTAAAAATAAGATTATTCTTATGAGTCAAGAAGCAAACAGAATGAATATGGAATTCATTGAAAGAGTACAAGCTATCGGTGAACTAAGAGAAGAGAATGAAAAACTAAAGCACGAGGTTAGAGTTCAGCAACAACATAATGAAATTATCAGAAAGGCTAAAGAAAGCAATAAAAGAATGTATGATTTTCTTGAAGGACAACGAAGAGTCAACAACAACAATGGTCTCGGCTTTACCAAAAATGAAGAATCATCAAATCAAGCAAATCCAAAGAATGTCTATGAAAATCCAAGACCAAGAAAATTGACATGCAAACAATGTAGAAAGAAAGGCCACACATCAAATGTGTGTAGAGGCAAAATGAAAGGTATTCCTAAATCTACATCTTCATTCATAGGATTCTGTTATAAATGTAACAACAAATGACATAAAGCATATGAATGTAAGTCTAAGATGGATCAACCAAAGAAGGAAACCTACATGGACAAATACTGTCCTACATGCAAAATGAATGGGCACACAAGCCTTGAATGCTGGAAAAAGAAAATGCAAGCATGGAAGCCTAAAGGTCAAGAAACTCCCTATCAACCAAAGAGAATCGATAATCAATATGTATGGGACTACAACACATGGAAAAATTATACAGCATGTGGTAGATATGGTCACATTGATGCAAATTGCATGAGAGCGTGGACCAAAAGATCTAGAGGCTGGAAAAACCCCAGAATGGCATGCTTACACTGTCATAAAGTTGGTCATCTCAAGAAAGACTACAGAGATTAAATGACAAAGACAAGCACATATCCCAATGGAAACACCATTGAAGATATCTGGAGGGATAGAGACAAAATGTGGAGAAAAGCTTCAAGCAATGATGAAGCTCAACCAAGAAATGCAAATGGTGATACCCCATCCAATGGATCTGGTGACATAACCACCTCCACTTGAGCTGAACAAGTAAGTATGGAACTGCACTAAACCAAGTCATATTTTGCATCAGTTCCATTATACAATTGATAGATAGTCAAAATCTATATAAATAAAGATGCATATTATGTTACTAGCTACAATTATGAGAAAACAACCCCATCGGTGAACACATACCAAAAATCATCGGTGAACATAAAGGATGAGCTGTCTATACTTACCGAGAATTTTTGGGCAACACATAAAATGGCTAAGTGCCAATGTAACCCGACACCCATCGGTAAGGAAGAAAAGTTATAAGTTGTCATGACAGAACACCAATATCCGTTGGTAAAAGAGAAAATCTTAACAGCCATCCTGAGCATCCTGAAAACATCGACAATGATTTTGAAAGTCTTCCCAACGAACTCCATCTTCATGACCCGACGAGTCGTTGAGCATTTATGATAGAATTGGGGCAAAAGTCTATAAATACTTGACGGGAGCACTTTATTTTGCACACGCGATTTAAAGAGAAAAATCAGAGCAAAACCAGAGTGATAAAAGATTATATACCAGAGAAACCTCGACTTGATCCAACACACTCCAAACAGATCACTCACCAGTTTCACAAATTGAATTAAGTACCAAAGGCACCGAAGAACTCTATTTTTATTTTCAAGAAAGCCCTAAATTTGAAAAATGATGGCAACCACTTCAAGAACTGTCAAGATCAAGAATGATAAGAAGAATATGGTTAGGCTGATAAAGAACAACACCTGTGTGGAACTGAAGTACAAGATATGCCCGGAGATTGCATCACAACCCAATGAATCTGGCACATTTTCTAAGATTCCACCTAGGGTTTTGCTAATAGAGGACGTAAGGTCCTACATTCACTGCAAGATTGCTGACATAGGTGATCTAGAGATGGATGAAGCTTACAAGAAGCCGTGTGATGCAAAATGGAAATTGAAGGAAGAACACAAACACTTAGAGGTTAAAGGGATAACTAATGCCCTATATTTCCCAAGGGACTTCAAAACCTACTGGATTAGGTTAGATCAACCTAAGAAAATCACTAAGGATGTCCTTCATGCTGTAACTGGTTATCCAATAACTGAAAAGCCTAAGGAACACAAGCATCCCTCCAGGCTAGAAGTTGAAAAGCTCATAAGCTATGTGGGATAACATAGGTCTAAAAGTAAACACCATCACTGATGAGGAACTGAGGTTTGGTGCATGTGTAATTAAATACAAGATCTTCCAAGCAAGCATGCTCAACAACATTGCATCTACAAAATTAAGCATAACTTACAGGATAGTGACAAAGGGAATTCAAATGGATCTATGTGAGATCCTGTTAAAATAGCTTGATGAGAACATGACAACAATAAGGTTTGAAAAGACTAACACATGTAAGTTCGGCTCACTTATCATGCGTATATTTTTCTACTTTCAAGAATACTTTCCTTCAGTAGGAAAAGTAAAGTGGGATACAACAAAACCAGTCACATTATAGATTAATGACCTTATCAAGTCATTAGGAGATAACTTTGATTTAGTTATGACTGCATACTTCCTTGAATTCAAGGAAAAGATGATGGAAAGAGTGAGGATCCCTAAGCAACTAATTGAAAAACATAGGGATGAGATATGTTTTATGGTGGATATAGAATTTACACACATAAAACTGAATGTACCAAGAACAACTTGGTTAGCCCCTCTTGACTATGAAATCAACATAGATCAAGCAACCAATGCAATTGATGCATTGATCAATGAGCCAATTGAAAACAAACAACCAAGGTTTGGCACTTATGAAGAGGCTAAGTCAAAGATAAAAACTAGCCTAGTCATCAAGAAGACTGTCAACAAAAAGAATAAGATGGTTAAGAATATTAAAAAGATTCTATTGGTTAATGAGGAAGAAAAAGAACAAATAGAGAAAATCGATGAACAGGGTACCATCGATGAAGGGAAAGATAAGGAAAAATCAGATTCTGAGGCAACTGAATCTAATACACCTCCACCTCCTACAAAGAAACAAAGGAAAAGGAGACAAACTGCTAAGACTGATACCACACCTCTTAAGAAAGGTCAAGTGAGGAGCTATAAGAGGAAGTAGCCAACAAAGCAGCAAACAGAGAAAAAAACACCTACAAAGAGGAGGAAAAGAATGGTCAGGACTAAAGCTGACATTGAGGATTCCAAAGATGATGAGCCTGATGTAGTTAAGAAAATTTTTAGAAATCAAACAATTGATGAGGTTGCTGATTCTATTGCTACAAATAGTGGAACCATGTCTGATAAGAAAATTAGACAATAGGATAGACTTAAGCCAGAGGACCAAAACAAGATACAAGAAGCAATCATCAAGGCAATGGTAAAATTCAAATATGTACCAGCTGAATTTCTCAACCAAATACACAAAGAGTTGGGTAACAGAATATCTCAACAATGGTCATATGCTCTTCATACAGAAAGAGAAGAAAGGGAGAGGGTACTTGTCACACTTATGCCTCCCAAATCAAAGATGGAAGAGATCAAGGAAATAATGAAGAAGCACTCTAGTAAATTTGTAGCCAAAATTAGAGCTTAAAAAGTGCTAGAAGATAAGTTTATAGAGTTGGATACCATGAATGAGACCAAATGGAGACAACTCCTAGATCTACCTGTAGAGTCAACAAGTTGTGAGAATCAGTTACTTCTCACCGACACACCTCATGTAGAGGAGGAAAAAGATAATGCCAGTCCTTAGCACATTGCTTTGGACAATATTGAAGATATGGAACCAATTGATTTGGACAAAGTCATGGATGATCTTGACATTCAAGACATCACACATTATGACTCTGATAAGGATCCACAAAAAGAATATGATGTAATTTTTATATCTCTTAAGGATCAAATCAAGCGACAAGAATTGGAAACCCAAGGAAACAAGGACATGGATGTTCCTGATGAAATATGGCCGAACACATCAATAATTGAGATCACAGGTCTGGACCTTATCGACCGAATACAAAAGGATGAAGTTGTCACTGCTCAACATGATCAAACCAATGAGTAAGACACAAATCAAGATGCAACACAAGTAAGCACTCAAGATAATATGCCATTGCTGATAAAGGCCATAAATCTGCTAGAAGGTAATGCAGAATCTAATGCAGCAGATACTAGCATATCCGAGGACAAGGGTGATGTAGAGTTAAAGGACACAACCAATGCAACAAAGGATACAACTGTAGAACAAGCTGCAACCGATGATTAGAAAGATAAATCTACTAATCAAAGTAAAGAGGAAACACAAAAATTAGAAGAGGACAAGCAAAAATAAAAAGGTGAAGAAGCCAAGACAGATGAGAAGGAGAAGAAATCAGAAGAGAAATCTGCAGAGACACCCAAGGTTGATGGAGAGACGTCTTCACCAAACCAACAGGTGAACCCCAAGCAGAAAACACAAGAAGAATCTTCAACAAAGCCTTCACCGAGCACATCAGAAAAGACAACTGAACTAGCAATGGTAGTTCATACATTTGCGTCGACACAAATCTCAAGAAGAAAATCAAGCATAAGAATTCAGTGACTCTGGATGAAATCATTGAGATTCTAGTTTGTGATCCTATGACATTGGATCCAACTGAATTAACAAAGTATGAAAGACTTTGTGAAAGGAAAGCAATGCAAGACAAGTTGAGAAATACTTCAACAAATTGTACCTGATGTATATGTTGATCAAACATCCCCAATACTTGATCAATTAGTGGTTCTCACAGATGCAATAACATCTCAGAACATAGATGCTGAGAAGGCAATGGAAGATAGACTTGAACAAAAATATGAGTTCAAGTTAGCTGAAAAGATAAGCCAAGAAGTGGCATTGCAAAAGGTAAAGCTTTCTGAACTGGTTAGCACAATAGATTCAATTATCTCAGAAGCTATAACCTTAATACATAAGTTATGCATGCTTGATCAACTCACCAAGGAGTATACCGACAAGATAGCACAAATAGATGCTGATCTTCAGACAAGTGAACAAAGTCTCACAAATAGTGAATAGGCAATTAAATTGCACAATGAGAAGCTCAAGCAAGCTCAAAAATTGAGACAAGACA
Source organism: Thuja plicata (assembly GCA_018584345.1). NCBI lineage: Eukaryota > Viridiplantae > Streptophyta > Pinopsida > Cupressales > Cupressaceae > Thuja > Thuja plicata. Next base: position 979,014 of record MU226568.1, on the reverse strand, counting down.
TACAGATTGCAGAGACAAAATTCAAAGATGAGGTAAACGAGCTTCAAGTAAAACTCTTACCGACACTCTCACTACTACAACAACATATGACAGAGGCAAGAGCACTAATTGTCACCCCAGAAATGTCTATCCTAGACAACATTTATGATATGATGCAAGAATAGAGCTAGAGCACATGACACTAGAACTCCTGAAAGAAAAATGGGAGAAATTGCTCGAAGATATAAAGAACACCCACTCACATATTCTAGACACATTGTAAGTTACACATTTTTGACAACTTATAAGTTGTTCATTTTTGTCATGAGTATCAAATAAAGGGGGAAATGATATGTACAGTCAACAGTAAAAGGGGAAATGAAGGATGAAATGATTTGTACAGTCAAACAGTTAAAAGAGAAAAGAATAGGGAATGTATAGTATAAAGGCAAGTATACATGTACATAAAATATATACTTATACTATACTGATGCATACAATTAGGGGGAGTCATATAATGATAAAGATATATACATAGTGTACATACTAAACACTTTAGTATTATGCACATATCAGTTTTTGATACTAATGTCAAAGGGGATATTGAAGGCATTATCTTTTTCCATTAGTATATACAAGGAAAAACATGATCTACACCATCGGTTTACACTACACCGACAGACAGGGCATAACACTACCCAACACCAAGGTTACTCGATACTGCCAAGTACAAAGCATCCCAACAAACACTATTCAGTGTTATCCAATGACAAAAATGACAAGGGAACCCGACGAGTAACCAACAATGCAACCTGATGAAACATCAAAGAGAGGAACCCGATAAATGAAGGGAACCTGATGATCAGTTCAACAAAGGAACACTGACAGACTTTCAGTTCAACCTGACGGTCAAGAACTGACAGTCAGTTACATCCCGCAAAAAGTGGATCTGACTTTCCATGTCAGATAAATCATTGAAGTTTTATATTTATCTTCTTGATTTGTTTTAAATCCATTATGTGCGAAGAAAGCAATGTAATTATTATTGTTTTAATTAGTTCAACTATTTTAAAACATGCAAACTAAAGGATCAAGGTCAAGTTGTATACCTTGGATTAAGAGTTAACGTTGTAATGCATGATTCTAGAATAGGTCAAATGCTTGTATAGATAGATGCTCAATCTATTGTGAACATGTTGTTCCATGATGATTGTAGCCACTGAGAGCATCTAAGGACCAGACAAGAGAATTCATGCAGAAGGATAGAAAAGGATCAATTCATTTTCAAGAACAGAACACAGGCTACTGACGAGCAGGAAAGGTATGAATCAATCACTATATGTGATATTCATATTATGAGAGCTTTAATGGATATATGATCAGAAATTATAGATTGCATACAGTCAGGTCAAACATATTATACTCATTCTAACAAGTGTAGTACACTTAAGAAATCCTTTCAAGAAAGGTGGACCTAACAGTCCTATTGTAAATCTCTTAACTGAGTGTACACTTCATTAGTGTTGCTAAAGCTCTTAACAAAGTAGATATTAAGAGGTCTCCACTTTAATACTCCTAACATGGTAGATCATCAGAAGTGATCAATTGTAAGCCTTTACCGGCCCCCTTCCATTCTACAGATAGTGAATTTTTGTGGGTGCCATCCCCACCGCAGTTTTTACTTCCTAACATGAGTTTTCTATGATATCATATCTTGTATTATGTGTTTATTACTTTCATGAATGTTTCAAACAATTAAAGATTATAAATTAATATTACATGCATAAGAAAGAACATCAGAAACAGTCGGTAATACAGTAAAGGATGATTACTAATGATCAAAAGAGAAAATTGTTAAAAGTTTTATAGGTACTGATTCAACCCTCCCATCTCAGTACTACTTCCCATTAATCCCAACAACTCCTTCATATAAACACGCTTTCTATGTTCCAATGGAAGTTTGACTTAGAATATTTTACATGTAATCAAGGTAAATACCAATGTTAATATTGTGTTGGTAACAATAATGATTATTTTTTTCTAGTCAATGCCAAGAATAAGACATTCAATTATAGAAACAAAGGACCGATGTTCACTAGAAAAGAAGAAGTTTGTCTTGATTATTGGCTATAAATTTTGGTGTGTAACCTTTGTAAAAGATAATACAAGGTTAGTAACAGTCACTCTAGTTGATGGCATGACACATTATATGAAGGATTTTGGAAACATAAAATTTATCTTGCAACATGAATGAAAATGATATTCGAGAACATGTCATCAAAATACTAAATTGAGACATAATTCTCAAGCAACACAAAATCACTTGTTAAAGAATTGATAATTTCCATCATATAATGAAAAAGGGTAAATGGATCCAGGTAACAATCCTTAAAATAAGAAAGTTACCTTGTGTAATCTCACATATAGTTAAATATTGCAGAATATTTAGCAACAAAAAAGAAAGTAGCAATTTATGTATGTCCCCAAAACCTTGTCTATTTTCTAGGGGTTTATAAGTGGTACACGAGTGCCAAGAATCTCTAGACACTCATGAACCATGTGGTATTTTTTTAATGCAGAGATGTAATAAGTCTATTTAGGTTCTTTAGTGTTCAATAAGGTCTTGGAGTCCTTTAGTAGTTTTTCTAATCTCTTTACATCATTCTTGTAAGGCCTTGGTGAACACTTGATTCCATTGATCCAGGAAGTCCTAATGGGTCAACTATGGTCAAAATATGAAAATGCATCCAAAATGTGTGAAAATTATGTAAATTATTTTTCTAAGTCATTCTACATTGGTTTATAAGGTTTTTGTCAAGTTTGAAGGCACTTGCAAACAAAGTGCAAAAGTTGTGATTAAAAATGTAATAAGTTATCAAATTGCTTGAGAACTTTTCAAGTTGTCAAGAAAATTTTGTATTCAAAAGGCCAATTGATCTAAAAAGAAGTTAGAATAGTTGGTATAGATGGAAAACATATAAATAAGCCTCAAAGGGGTTGAGGTGTGGTTGTTGTTGAGTTTGAAGGAGAAATCAATAAAGAAAGCACTGTTATTTTTTAGAATTCACCATTTTTATGAATTGCAGAGATTGGTACAGATTGGTATGGAATCTAAACACCCAAAGATAAACATGTGGTGATATCCTTTAGAGAATATTTTCCAAGAGAATTTATTATAGGTGAATCCATTAAGTTAATAGAAAGCTAGACGAGTCTTTCTAAAAACTGCCTGAAACCCTTGCTAGGGTAAGCAGTGAATAATAAAAATGCATATCTCTTGTTCTAACCATTGGATTGGTCTATAACTTGTATAAAAAGTGTTTCTAAATTACTTCTCCATGATTTCAAAGTTATAGGTCTTTGTGATAAATATTGACCTTGTTATGTTGATGTCCTAGTGACCGACAGGGCTGGTGTAGGACTAAGAATGAGGACAACATGAAAACATAAGGATGAATTTCATGTAAGGCATACAATTTGCCAATGTATATGTTAGGATTAAGTAATACTAAGAGGGGGGGGGGGGGGTGAATCAGTATTACAACACTTTAATTTCAAAATTAACAATTTTAAGCTTAACCATGCAATTACTGAAATACGAATAACATACACATAAAGTAAACAACTCATAACACCATGATTTTTGTCACGGGGAAACCTTGGCCAAGGGAAAACCCCGGTGGGGATGATACCCATAAATGATGCATTAAAAATAATAGTTTCCCTGTTAGGATACCTAGCCCTATTAGGAGATGAATATTACATTTAGTACATATCCATGTTAAAGGATATAAACCTTGTTAGAGGTATACAAGGAGCTCACTTCTCTTATAGAACAAAATCGTCTATTACAAAGATTTATCAATATAAAATATTACAAGAATCTTCTATGCTCAAGTAGCCCCAGTTAAGGCTCACAACATCTATTGTCTGATTCTGACATCATAATGCATCTACACATTCCACATACTTCTTTACATCATAAAACAACTTTAATTATATACTCGATCTAAAAAAATTCTTCTAGTCGGTTCACAAGAACATAAAAAAATGTGTCCAACACTTAACCAAATAGAAAATACATAGTCAGAGATCATATATCAATGAAAATAGGCTAGAGCCCAATCCAAATCCAAAGTATTATTTCTGGATTCCGCAAAATACTCCCTTAATCATCACAACCATTCATCTGCCCTGTATCACTGCTGCACTGTCTTTGCGAAACTTCAATAGGTTGTAACTCTATCTAGTCAATTCCAAAATTAAAGAAACCTTAACTGAAGGTCTATTTTATCCCATGTTATGCTCCTCTAAGCTTGCATTACTTAGTTCAACGCTTACTATGCTCGCTAATCAAAACTATGTAACTGTACCCTATTAACTGCTTCCTGGACTTAGTCATTTTTACAAAACTGAATATCCAAAACTAGATTATACGTCAAGCGATCATGCCAATGAGTAGTGTTTCCATAAATGAAAACCTCTATTTTATGTTGATCATGTCACTTGCCAATAATCTCCCCCTTTGGTATTGATGGTAACACTTAGTAAAAAATGACTAAGTGCTCAATAGAAAACTACTGACCAAGTGCATTTTTCCTACACATTACTCCCCCTTTGACATAAATGACAAAGGTATACTATTACTTTTATCTATGTATGCATCAAAGTTTTAGAACTATACATCAAGAACTCATACCATGTGAAGTACATATTGGAAAGAGGTTTCCAAGATCTTCTCCTATGTTGTCCATGTCTTCACCAAGATCTGACCAACATGAATCAAACCATTTAGAGAAAAAGATGAAATCTTAGCGGCCTTTAGTTCTATAGGCATGTCTTCAATAAGATCCTTCTACTCTTTCTCCATATCAGAAAGGTGTTTCTCTAGAATTGATAGTTTCAGAGTGATTAGACTCCTCAAAACACCACATCTTCCTAACACTCTCCCTTTCTTAGTCTCAAGCACACTGATTTTGTCCAACCGCCTGGACACTTCCTTATCCAAATTAGTGATAGTTTGCGAGGAGGACCCACAACTAGTGCAGGGAACCTCCCTATTTCTTGTTTTGATGTTGTTTAAGGTGTTTAGGAAGTGTGTGGGTGTGTTAGAATAAAGTTCCAAAAGGATGGAAGCATGATAGTCTAACTTCATAATTGTAAGAGCCTTAGTGCTCATTGTGCTCATTAGGTCATTTTGGCCTCAATTTGGGAAAGTTGTCATTTTAGTGTAACATGGGTTGGAGGCATGTATTAGGACCCTACATATCCTATCTAGGGTCCTAGAAGTCAACCTCACTCATCGAGTTAACATAGAAAGTTGAAATGCTTCAAAATGCAAAAAGTTGCTAGCAACTTTGAAAAATGCTCGAGCAACTTTTGCAAGAAATGACAAGATATGGTTAAAATAAATTATAACTACCCATGCTCGGTATATGAGCATGGGATCGATGTTTGGACAAGGTTAATGATATTTTGGATTGAGACTTTTATTTCTGACACCTTTGTACAGATGTTTGCACCTTCTTTTGCATAATCTGCACTGTTAGTAATAACTGAGAGGGGGGGGGGGGGGAATCAG
>MU226568.1:926050-946643 GCA_018584345.1 Thuja plicata | reverse complement strand
CGGCTTGTATTTTTAAGCACTTGCCCTAGGCGAGCTAAACTCATAGCCCGGTTAGAGGAAGCAAGTGATAGTTGATTTAAAAAGTGCAGGAGGTGTTCTCATGAGCCAAGAAGGCCATGGATGTGTTGCATGGTGTTGTTCAGGTGTTCTCTAAGGTGGAGGAGTGCCCAAGAATCCAACATACCAAGTTTTGAAGCCCAAGACCTCAAACTGGTCCAAAAATAAGAAAGAAGCCATTTTCAAGAAGTACGGTGTACGGACAGTACTGTACCCTAAGAACTAGAAAATCCTTGTGGGTTTTTGATTTAATTGAAGACTACTAGAAGAGATTTGGGGGTTCTTTGAGATATTTTTTCTGTTTTTGAGGTTTCCTAAAAACTAAGAGGCCTAATTTGCAAAAAGGCTACAAGGCCTAGAAAGTAGGAATCTAGAACTCGATGGGAACATGGACCAATTTGATGGCTTCAGAGCGGGGTTGCAATCCAAAGATGGAGTACGTTGAAGCCCTGACCCTCCTGCAAATCCAAATTTAAGTTTAGGGCTTGGAGTTGTTTGAGTGGAAGGTTCTTGTAGAACACAAGAATGGTGTTTTTTAACATGATAGTTAGTTTCCTTGGTTGGAGAGGAAGAGCTGATTCTTCAAGGTGTTGAAGGGTGGATTGAGGAAGCCCTAGAGGTCCTAAGAGAGACCTATTAAGAGTTTCAAGAAAACTTGAAAGGTTACCAAGGAGGCTCCCTATCAATTAACCACCTTTGAATTACAACTTATTTGAGAAATTTATTTCATCATTAAGCCACTTTTATTATAGAAAAATTGAGTACCATCATACCCAGATATGGACGATCTAGGTACAATTATCCCTTTGCATTCTAACAAGCATTTTGAATAGACAAGCAATGTGGGTCAATCCATATAGGTTGAGCATTAAGAGTCAAGGTATGTGGGGTGTATCATAACCAATTAATCTATTGAAATATGTTATGTGTATAGATTTTGTATATGGATATGAATTCTCTTATCAAAGACACCCAAAAAGCTCTTTTAAGATTGCATGAAAAACATCCCACAAATAGCAGACAAAGAAAAATTAGTCATGAACCATCTCGACATCTCTAATTTCTTGTGGAATCATGAAGATGCATAGGAACATGAATTTGCAAAAATCAAGACATAATAATACCAACTTGACTCACCAAGTAAACAACCATACTGATTACGTGTCTATGTATTTATAGTAGTTAAGAAAATGACATTGACAATTGATGATGATGTCTAATTTAAAGAATGAGGTACCTTTTATAAGACTAAACCTCTGGTTCCGAGTGTTCCCTCCCTTGTCTAAGACAAAATGACATTTTGACAAAAGACTTTTCTATGTGACTTGATTGATAGATAAGATAGTTTGGTTAGTTTGAATAAGGACTTGTTGACTAGTTTAACAATTTTGACTTGGTTTCGTTGAAGCTCAGACTTTTTTTATGGCATTGTTCAATGTATGTTTGAAATGAGAAAGAATTGATTTATGTACAAAGGATATTTATTGCATAATTTTCTTAGTTTTCGGATTTTGTTGGGTTATCTTTGACAAATTTTCAGGACTTTTTACAAATGTTTTTGCTGTTTTCTCTAGAAGTTTTTCAATGTTTTTGAAATTTTTGAAGGTCTTTTTCAAAATTTTATATTTTTTAGGGGATTTTTCTTAATTTTAGATTTTTTTGAACATTTTCTATTTTTTATTGATTTTTTAGGACATTTTAAATCATTGAATGAGGTGAAAGACATATGCCAGGATTCTATTCATAAACATGATTGTATTTATTGTCCCTCGTGTCTAGCAAGGCATGGAATGTTATGGAGGGATGAAGGAGCTGATGGGATGGAAATGGATAGGTGTAGCTTATTATGGAATCAGAGATGATTTGGATGCAAGGACTATCTCATAATGGGAAAACATGTTTAACAAGCTAAGAGATCGGATATGGTGGCTATGTAAGCAATATCATGACATATTTAAATGACATGGGGTCTATGGGAAAGGGCGTGTCAAGAGATTTTTGAAAATATGTTCTTCATTTTTATGTCCTTAATTGTGATCAAGACCAAGAAAGGGATTTGGGATAGGCAATATGAAATATGACAATGGATGATGAAAGTAAGGGATGAATAAGACAAAGGATTTGTATTGTAGGGTATGGATTAAAGTAAAGTGGACATGATGCATGAAGCCTTGTCAAGATCAAAGATGGAAAAAGGGATATAGATTGATGTGAGATTATGTAGGATGTGGTAGGTAGGATTGCATGAATGAAACTTTCCCTCAAGTGTAGAGGGTAATGAATTACACATGACACTTGTTTGCCATGTTTTCATCATGGTACTTGCCCAAGGCACCATAAGAAGTGGTTTTCACCATAGGAAAAATGATTTCTCTTTATTTTATTTTTTTGTGTTACACAAGATGCCTGTTTGCTAGGTTTTCATCAAGGCAACCATTTTTTTTTGTATTTTTTACTTTTAAATTTTTGAAAGACAATGGATGCAAGAAATGATATGAAGAGAACTCAAGCATATTATTCTTTGGATAGTAATCCTGAAGGACATGCTATAATGGACCATGGATATTTAAAGTATACTCAAAGATGTTGACAAGGATGTAAAACAAGGGTGAATGGAGTGATAAAATGGACTAGGGTAATGGTTTATGCATAGGGTTCGATAAGGGGGATGGAAGGATAGAAAGTAGGTGTTGTATAATGAATGGAGTGTTGGAAGAATTATGCATGGGTGAATGAAAATGTTGGAAAGATCAATGTTTTTAGACACCTTGAGGGGTGGTAGTGATGGAAGGAAAATTGATTTTAGATTTTGGGATTTAGATTGAGGACTGGATATGGATTTTGGCACACAAGGACCCAAAACAGATGAAAGAGGCGATGAAGTATGTAAGGTAGTTTATTTTGGGACATAGGGACCCATAATAGATTTGGAAGATGGAATATATTTATGTGGAGGATTGATGGGAGCTTTTGGGATAGCAAGCTTGGATTCCAATTTTGATTTTCTTGAGGATATTGTGCTTTGAAGAGCCTCTTGGGAATCCACATGGATTTTAATTTTTTATTATTTTGTTGGCCCTTGGAGTGCATTTATTGCATAAGGGATTTAGGAATCCATATAGCGTTTGACTATTTTTTTTTCTTAACCAACCTCTGTGGCCTTTTGGATATTTCTTTTTGTTGTAGATCATTATTTGCTTCATTTTTACATGTTGATTAGACATGACATATTGATCCTTAATTGCACATGGATTGATTGACTTATGGACTTTATGATTGGAATTAAAACTTCTTGTAAAGGGGGTGGTATTCATGGGTGGATAGGAATTATATGGAGGCCTTTTGGAAGGGTGGATGGCTCTTAAAGATGTGTGCATTTTCTGATTTGCATGTGGGAAAGGGTAAGTGGATCATGAACTAGTGGATGGAGGAATATATGGACCTAAGATGGGTGGAAGGGACAAAAAATATGACTTTGGGATGTAGAGACCCAAAATAGATTTGGATTATGGGAAAGGTGTATGCTTGGGTTTATATGCAGGAATGTCATATGTAGAGGGGATATCCACATCTTGATGGTGAGCTATATCCCAGGCCTTGATAGTAGGGGGTTTCTTAGATATCAAGGGGTCCTAATATAATTTTTTCATTGAGGCCTAACCCCTTTCCTTGATAATACATTTTCTAAAAAATCTTCTTGGAAATTGGATGCCAATTATATTTGAAACAAGATGCGGGTCCATTTTGAGGTAGAGGAGGCACATATGGAATAGTAGGATTAAAAACTAGACCAGACCTAATGAAAGTGGATGAACCAAGTTGATATTTAATAGGCTCATTATTAACTTGGTTAGGGTTGACATGATCTGGAGGTAGATACGAAAGATTATGATATGGAGATGGAGGGATGATGAGATCTTGTGGTGGAGAGGGGGGATTATGACATGGAGATGGAGGGACAATGGGATCTTTTGGTGGACAAGGAGGATTATGAAATGGGGACAAAGGGTTGATAATATGTTGCAATGGACATGGAGGATTTCTTTGATCTTGATATGGAAGAGGACCATTGGATGGAGTATAAGGGACATTATGATCTTGCTTAGGAGGTGGATTATGAACGGGAATTGGAGAAATTATTTTCTCTTGGGATGGAAGGGGATCATGTTGGACATGAAAAAAATGTATAAGGGGGGTCATCATGAGATTTTGAAAATATGGGATCTTGGTCAAGGATTGGACAGGATTGGACATTCTTGGTATCTTGATCTTGACCAATTTGAGGACTTGTTTCTTTATACTTTGGATAACCCTCTTTACATGGGGTATGAGGTTGGATATGCATGGTAGTTTATTGAAAGGATTCAATTCTTGGGAATTATAGGAATGGATCATGACTAGGACTCATTGGAGTAGGTTTTCTTAGGGATGGGGCATATGATGGCATTGGGTCTAAGATTGCTGAATTCTAGATGGGTCTAGATTTAAATAATGAATCAACTAAGCTTTGTATCATGCATAGCCCTTGTGTGACAATTGGAAAGGTGTCTACATTGTATGTATCATACGATGGAGATGGTGTGGATGAAGGAATGGTGGGAGATATGAAGGTTGTTTTTGGTATATTGCTAGACATAGGTATATGATTTTGATCATGTTTGGGAATGATATCTTGACATATGTCTAACTCATTCCTTAGTGATTTAAAATGTTTTGAAAGAATTAGACAAATATAATTTGGACAAATATGAGAATCCATCTCATGTTTGTCTCTTTGTGACCTCGTGATTGGCATGTGCAAGAATGACACTAAGGTATAGGCAATGCAAGACAATTGGGTTAGGAGGACTCTAATTTTTTTGGATTTTGAAATGCAATGACAATAAGGGAAACTATTTTTTTTAGATTTTTTGATTTGGGATGCTAATGGAATCTATAAATGAATGAATAGAATAATTCCTAAGGTTTAGGTACTATACTGTAAGAGAGATTCTATGAATTTTGAAGGTAAAACCTCTAAAGAAAGATGTAAATGATTCTGTGGACTATCTAGAATTCATAAAGGTAGAACAAAAATGAAAAAAATTGGCAATGATGTTTGTCTAAGACAAATGTTAACCAAAATGATAGGTGCTTAAGCCAAGGCAAGAGATGATAAATCAAATTTCAACGAAGTCAAAATAAAATGAAAGACCACTACTGGAATGTCCTGAAAGGATGTATCCTCTAATATGCCAAATCACTCTAAAAGGTGGAATACTTAACCCTAGGAGATGCAAGCTATGTTTTCAAGATATTTTGGATTTTTGGTCTAAATGATGACTATGCAAAAAACTAAATGACTATTCAGGGTTCTAAAATAGGGATAATACTAAAATGCAGGTTGTGAATCTACAAAATGCTAGACTAAAGACTAGGATGTCGATCACAAAAAATTTAGATAAAAGGCAAGTGGTATGTTTAGGACCCATGGTGATTTTGTTTTCTTCTCTGGGAAAGAGATTTTTGAGGAATTTTTTTGAAGAAGTTCAAACATAATAAACACACACTCAGTATAGTTGCAGGACTAACTCAAAAAAGAAATGATCTATGTATGTTCAATAACTTTCTCAAGTTGCAAGTTTTCACATGGTCAGACACAATGAAAAATAGAAATGATTAGTCTAATCTAAGGTCAAATTGTCTTCACTTGTAATATTATAGCACCATTACTTGGATGTTTTTCATCTCAAACAAAAATTGTCATACTACTAGGACATGCAAGTTCACATAGTAGGTGCCCATATTTTTACCTTTTCTAGATATTGTTGTCATGATAATGAAGATCTCTTTCACTAACACAATACCTTGGGACATATATGATGATGATCTAGTGGGGGGATATTTTTCCCTCCCCTTGTACTATAATAAGACAATTATTCGAAGGTGAACCAGGTGGGCCTCTAATTAACAGGTTTGTAGTAAGGTCTCTGGATTCTACCCAAATGGTTTGTACGTGAGTGAGACACTTAAGTCTCTAGTTGACCATGCCAGCTACTTAGGCACTTTTCCCCGATCCAAGCTACCATCAACACACCTTGCCCAAGCTTGGTTAGATTGAGATGATTCCAGGATTTATCCCATGTCTCATTTATATACCAATTGGAAGGATTTACCAATTTGAGGTCATCCTCTGAGGGAGAAGTGCATTCCCTAGATAGGCCTCTCTAAGAAAATAAAAGGTTTTTAATCTAACAAAATGTGCAAGTGCGCCAAACACCTCAAATACATGGTTAATTGAATTAATCTCTAAAAGTCAAATGTTATCTAATCTATATCACCCATACAAGCACAAGGGTTCATTTTTATGCACTAAACTAGATGATAGTTTGCTTGTTAAGTATTATACACCAAATTTAAATGTACTTTGCTTTGTTCAATTCTTTAAAACCATGTCAATTTTAAGCACCAAAATATGAATGTATTGACTTTGTATTAGAAAAAAAATAAACCTTCTTCGACACCACAAGCTATAAAGAAAAATTAGTACCAAAAACCTAGCAATTAGTTTTGATAATCTATGAGTGCAATAAGGTTAACATAATGACAATTGAATTCTGAGTGATTTTATTTACCTTGTCTAGAAATGTGTTAAAAATTCCTTTGTATCTAAATTTCCACTTCTAATTCTATAATTTGTTGTCTGCGAGCTGGTCCTTGGTTCTTTTTATCTCTCTTTCTCTTTTTCATTTTTCAACGGATTCTTGGATCTTCATTTTTGTGTTTACACAATCAAGTGCATCATTTTATTACAATAAGTGCGTCAAATTCCAATAAATAATCGTAATTAAAGATGGGAGACAAATTTTATCAATAGTAAGTGCATCGTTAGAAACCATAAATTTCATCATTAGAAACCATAAAGTGTGTCATTGGAAACCATAAAGTGCATCATTGGAAACCATAAAGTGTGTCATTGGAAACCATAAAGTATGTCACTGGAAACCATAAAGTATGTTGCTGGAAACTATAAAGTGCATCACTAGAAACCATAAAGTGCATCATTAGAAACTATAAATGCATCATTGGAAACCCTAAAGTGCGTCGTTGGAAATTGTAAAGTGTATCATTGAAAACCATAAAGTGCATCACTGGAAACTGTAAAGTGTGTATTTGAAACCAAAAAGTGCATCATTGGAAACTATAAAATGTGTCATTGGAAACCATAAAGTGTATCATTAGAAATCATAAAGTGTTGTAGAAATTATGGCAAGACATGTTATCAATTAGTGTCAAAAGACTTAGTGATTCAGTATTGCCTAAGTGACCAGCATCGCCTAAATGATCAGTATTGCCCGAGTAACCAGCATCGCCCGAGTGATCAGTGTGACTCGAGTGATCAACATATTGCCCGAGTATCAGTTTATCACCCGAGTAGACTTATAGACCCGAGTGACAGTATTGAGCCAACTTTGTATATATTGTTTGATATCATTATGTCTAATGGAAGCCGACTTATGAAGTCATTTGTTTTGGATAAGATATATATGTAAGATGTTTATTTATCCAAAATGTGTATGTGAACAAGTGTATATGCAAATATGAAGTGGCATATTGATTAGAAGATTGCAGAAGTATAAAAGTACCGCAAAGACTCATCCATCATAATCAGGTGATTAGTTATAAATCAAAGGATATTATTCAGAAAATTAGAGTTGCATAAGAAGATCATCTACTTGTTTATTCTAACAGGTGGATCAGAAAAATTCTCTAACCAGGTGGACCTAACAGTCCTTTTGTAAATCTCCTAACAGAGTTGTATTACTTTATTGTATTGTATAAAATCCTTTCACAAGGTGGAATTAAAAATCCTTAATGCTCCTAATATGGAAGACCATTAGAAGTGGTCAATGTAAGCTCTAGCATGCTAAATCTATACTATAGTACTAAATCTTGTGGGTATCATCCCTACCCTAGCTTTACTTTCTATTTGGAAGGTTTCTGGGTAACCAAATACCGTGTTATGTGTTATGAATGGTTATTTGTTTTCTATGCATGCAATTAGATTAGATAATCTAATTGAGGTTAAAGATGGATACATTTTATTGGTTCCTGATTCACCCACCCTCTTAGTCACATTACATATAATATATTTCCAACAATTGGTATCAGAGCTAAAGGTTCTCTCTACAGAAGTTTAACAACTTGAGCAAAGATTAGAGGCAGTGGAAATATACAGACTGGAGAAAGCCATTGAAAATGAAAAGATAGATCTACAAGTGACCATGGATCAGATCAAGAAACTCAAAGAGTAGCTCTCTTTCCCTGAAAAGAAGAAAAGATTTTGCAGTACAAATGAATGACAGGAATTACATAGAAGAAATAATCAAATATTTTTTCAAAGATAGAAGTTCTGAAGAAGCTGATGCAACCATTGAAGACTTGCTTGCAAAGAATCTCAGTCTACATGAAGAAGTCATAAGTTGAAAAGAGAACAAGAAATTCATTCAGTCAAATTATGTGAAGTCAAAGAACAAAATAATCAAGTAGAAGATGATAGAAATTTGGCACAAGAAGATAAGATATTGTTGAGTACAAGATTAGAAGAAAAAGAAAAAGAAATCCATCATTTGTCACTCCAGCAAGCAGATTTGGCAAATCAACTCAATAATGAAAATCAAGAAGTTATCAACCTAAGGACATAAAATGAAAGACTACAAAATGATCTCAAGATTGAAAGACAAACCAATGAAAGTATGATGAATTCATATGGTAGTACAAATCAGTCAACAGAAATAAGACATCATGGACATACTCGACTAGGTTATACTGAACAAGGTGAATCCTCAAAGCAAGGAGCTCAAAAGAACATGAAACCTACTTGTAACCATTGTGGTAAGTTAGGGAATACATCAAATAAATGTTGGAGCAATGGAAAATCAAATTTTAATGGTAAATGCTATAGTTGCAACAAGCATGGACATAGAGCAAATGAATGCACTAAGAAACCTAAGTTTGAAGGAAAATGTTTCAAATGTAACAAACAAGGTCATAGATCTTCCAAGTGCAAAACTAAGAAATGGAACCCTGCTGAACAATTGGCCAAAGCAACTTTTGGTTGGGATTACAACACAGGGTACATATGTTGTCATTGTGGAGAGTATAGACACATTGGTGAAAATTGTACAAAGACTCACCTCCGAAGAAGAAATCCTACTAAGAGATGTTATGTATGTAATCAACTCGGTCATCTAAGTGAGAATTGCATGACTAGAGAAAAAGTGGATATTGGTTTTGAGAAAGGAAAAGCAAAGGTCTCATAAATTAGAACTCAGATGAATAAAGAATGGGTAAGGAAATCCTCTAAAAGTTCAGACCAAAACAATGAAGGATCAAATGGCACCCAAGATAGTGAGTTGGGTGGATCTACCATCACAAAATAGAGATGCAAGGAGATGACTGGAACTACACATTCAAGCCATCATACATCAGTTCCAGATATGCTAGCAAGTCCAAATCACTATATTGATCCATTAGGATATATATTATGGTGCTAACCGAGTCAGGATTTCAGTTGCACCCAAGCTACTCTAGCTTAACCGAGCTAAGTCAGGTTTTATCATAATTGGAAAGTTAGTTTTTATTGAGCTTGTGAGTAATCCTGGGAGAACTACCCGAGCTGTTCTAGCTACTATGTATGGAGCATTTAATGAAATACTCTAATAGTAAAAAACTCTTATAAATGATGAATTGAAAAGGTTATTATTTACAAATATTTTAGTTTGTAGAGCAATTCAGAGCCCTTAGCGATTCAGAGTGAATTTGTGTTTGAAAGCAAAGTTTGATCAAATTCTTTGAGCTATATGGCATCCACATCCAACAAAAAAGTCAAGAAAGGATCCGAGATGTTGGTGAGAAATTTTTTATATAACCCTGCAGAGTTTAAGCTTCATCCAATAGTAGCAGAGGAAATAGATCCATTGGGAGCTCATTCCCTAATTCCTCCAAGGGTATTACTGGTAAATGACATTCAAAGCTTCTATCATTTCAACATCCAGGAGCTTGGAAAAATTGAGATGAATCAAGCATATGAGAAATTGTGCGTAGGCGGGAATCTGAAGCCCGGGCACAAGCATCTTGAGGTTAAAGGTTTAACCCACATCCTTCACATGTTAAAGAATTTCCAAATCAAATGGATTATTTTCATTCTTAGCCGCATTCATGACATGTAGCTATGGTTGGAACAACTTGTGAAGATAACAAAGACAATGATACACTGAGTAATAGGGTATCCCATGCTTGACAAAGCTAAGGCTACCAAAACCCTAACCAAAGATAAGATTGCCGAGTTAACTCTTTCCGAATAGGAAAGAAGAGGCATGAGACTAAATGGAGTTATTGACATGGAATTGAAGTTTGGGATTCATGTGATAGTTCACAAGATATATAGTTCTAGCAAACCAAATAGTGTACCATGTGAAGCTATGGATTTAGCATACAAGGTGGTAAAGAGCAATCTAGTATTTGACCTAGCTGAGTTGCAACTCATCTAGCTAAGCAAGTATATGGAAATCATTTGGGCATCCAAGACAAATCCATGTAAGTTTGGTTCTCTTCTGGTCTTCAAATTCTTTTATGTTCAGGAATTCTTTCCTTCCAAGGACACAATAGTATGGAAGAAGGAAAAACCTATTATCCATCAAATAAATGAATTCATAGCTGAATTAGGAGATAATTTTGAGAATATCATGGATGGATATTTTGAGAATTTCAGACAGAAAATGCAGAGTAGATATAGAATTCCTAAAAAACTAGTTGAAGATTTTAAGGATGATATTTGTTTCTTAGTTGATTGTGATAAGGTATACATTCAGGCAGTCAAGCCTAGGGTTGCATGGGTGAAACCTATTGCATATGAAGTTAACATTGATGAAACCAAGAACATCATTGAGGCTCTTGTGAATGAGCCTGTCAATCCAAAGGTGCCATATTTTGGTACCTATGAAGAAGCAAAATGAAGGATATCTATAGAGATAGAGATTCCTAAGATTTTGAAAAGAGAAAAGAAAAGGATGGAGCAATTTGGAAAGAAGTATGGCAAGAATTCAGACTCTCCTTCTATCACTGAGAGTAAAAATGATATAGTCAAGATAGAAGATGGCATATCTAAAGAGGAAGAGGAAGAGGTAGAAGTAGAGCCTCTTAAGAAGAAAAAGAGACTAGCTCTCAAGAGAACACCTAAGACCCTTACACCTATCCTCACTACCAGAAAAACAAGGAGATCAAGAAGGATACTTGTATTGGGTAAAGATGATGATGATGATGAAGTTGATACAGCTGTCTTCAAGAAACCACCACCTACACTTGAGAAGAAGATTGAAGATCTAAAAGAAGGCAGTGGTATGAGTTCTCTTAAGTCATTGAATTATGCTTCAAGGACTAAGGAGGAAAAAAATAAGATTGAGGAAGCAGTTGTGGAGAAAATGGCTAAATGGAAATATGACCCTTCTGAGTTGAAGAGCCATACGACTAAAGATCTGTTCAAAGCAGTATCTATTCCCTGGTTCAATATAGTCAAAACTAAAAAAGACATAAGGGAAAAAACCCTGAGGGAAGTCATGCTTGCTATGAGAAACAAAGAGATAAAAGAGGCAATGACCAAATATGAAAACAATCACACTCCGAGGTTCAGGAATTTCCAAATACTAAACAAAAATATAGAAGATGTAGTGCAGCATGCCACAACAGTGTGGAAATCTATATTTGAAGTCAAGGAAGATGATAAGGCAGAAGCACTGAGCATTAATCCTCCTGAAAAAACCAATGATGATATATTACCTAAGGTATAGACAATTGAGGAGTCTAATGCCGAGAAAATTGCATCCTTGCCCCAATCATCTATCCAGAACATATTGTCTTCGAGCAAGGATAAGGTTACAAAATCAATGGGAACTGAGTAATAAGATCCACCTATTACTGGGCCAAGCACAATCGAGTCATAGATGGACAAGGTAAATGTTTCTTCAGCCTATATTGATTCTTCAGTTAACCTTGATTCAACAATTTGTATAGTAAAGATCAATAACTTAATTCAATTGAATACTGAGGTACAAGATGAGAATGGAAAAGGTAAGGAAATTGTTCCTTCACCTAATCCCATGATCAAAGGTAAGGATAAGGAAGTGAATAATGATGAGATTGATCTTGAAGAAGACATTGTGATTCCAAATTGGGATCTTTCCAACTTGTCCATAGAGAAAATGGATATACTTGGAGAGCTATGGAAGAAAAGAGAAATCCAAAAGAAGCTCTAAGAAGAGAAACTGAGGAACATAGTGCTTGAAGATATAAAAGGAATATTCCAAGATGAACTACAGATTGAAGTCTATGAGAATGACTTTATTATGAACCAAATTGTTGACTTAGTCCATAAGTTTAATACAAACTTAAATGGTTAAGAGAAACTACTTGAGAAAGCAGAAATATAGTTTGAAAACAAGCTTCTAGAGAATGTTGCAAAGAAGATTGCAATTGACCAGGTGTAGCTAATCAATGTTATTAGCACTCTAGAAACCAACATGACCAATATAGTAGCATTATTTGTAAAGTTGAGTGATACTTCTAACTTTACTGTGGAGATAAAGAATAAGTTAGTAAAGATTGATGCAGATCTAAAGGAAAGTGCAAAGCTGTTGGCACTTGATCCAAGCACAAGCTCAACACACTTCTTGAAGATCAAATATCTGACTGATCTATAGGATGAGTTACTAAGAGAAGAAACAAGGACTAGAGAGTCTCTTAAAACCATCTAGAGCCAACTCCTACCACACATGGATGCAATGCATAAACACATCACACATGCCAAGACACTCATTCATGACAATAATTTCTTAGTTGCAGAACTTATGATAGAGTTGTCATCCAAGCTACAAATAGAATTGCACATCATGAAGGTGCTATAGGACAATTGGGACAACACTCTGTCTCAAATTTTGAAGGTACATTGTGATTTCCTATCCTACTTTGGAATTACCTTGTAGATATATTTTGGCATTTTTGTCAAAAACAAGGGGGAAAGGTCATTGTATATACATTGAGGAAATACATGTACAGTTGAGTAGAGAAGAAGATATACATTACATAAAAAATTTTGAAAAAAAAAAAGAATCAGTTGGACTCGAGTAGCAGAGTAGGTGTCAAAACCTGAGCAAATGGTAAGGGGGAGTTTTGACCTATCAGATTTAGAGTTCAATGATAAGTGTTTTTGTAACACTAATTCCAAAGGGGGAGATTGTAGACCTTATGGCAAGACATGTTGTCAATTAGTGTTAGAAGACCTAGTCATTCAGTATTGCCTGAGTGATCAGTATTGCCCAAGTGACCAATATCACCTAAGTGATCAGTATTTCCTGAGTAACCAGCATTGCCCGAGTGATCAGTGTGACCCAAGTGATCAACATATTTCCTGAGTATTAGTTTATCACCCGAGTAGACTTCTGGACCCGAGTGACAGTATTGAGCCAACTTTGTATATATTGTTTGATATCATTATGTCTAATGGAAGCAGACTTAAGAAGTCATTTGTTTTGGATAAGATATATATGTAAGATGTTTATTTATCCAAAATATGTATGTGAACAAGTGTATATGCAAATATGAAGTGGAATATTTATTAGAAGATTGCAGAAGTATAAAAGTTCCCCAGACACTCATCCATCACAGTCAGGTGATTAGTTATAAATCAAAGGATCTTATTCAGAAAATTAGAGTTACATAAGCAGATCATCTACTAGTTCATTCTAATAGGTGGATCAGAAAAATCCTCTAACCAGGTGGACCTAATAGTCCTTTTGTAAATCTCCTAACAGAGTTGCATTCCTTTATTCTATTGTATAAAATCCTTTCACAAGGTGGACTTAACAGTCCTTATTACTCCTAACAGGGTAAGCCATCAGAAGTGGTCAATGTAAGCTCTAACAGGATAAATTTATATTACACTACTAAATCTTGTGGGTATCATCCCCACCCTAGTTTTACTTTCTATTTGGAAGGTTCCTGGGTAACCAAATAATGTGTTATGTGTTATGAATGATTTTTTGTTTTCTATGCATGCAATCAGATTAGATAATCTCATTTAAGGTTAAAGAAGGATAAGTTTCATTGGTTCCTAATTCACCCCCATCTCATTCACATTGCATGTAATATATTTCCAACAAGTCTATAAATGGAAACCATAAAGTGTGTTGATCTAACCCATATATGCACATTACGAAAAAAAATCAATTTATAGAAGTTGGGCTCTTCATGTCTTGTTCACCATTTGTAATCATGGTAACAAGGATCTATACTTGGTATATGCATGAAGATGGGGGACCAAAAGGTGCCAAAATTATTTTTGGTCCCCCAAAAGCCATAGGGCATACGCTTTATAGTGCACATGCACTATAGGGTGCACACACTATGGCTTTGATTGCCCGAGCCTAAGGCTTGGGGAATCAAAGCCAATAGCGCATGCACACTATAGCATGTGTGCACTATAGCACATGTGCACTATAGAGTGTGTGCACTATGTAAAATTATGAAAAGGATTAAGGGAGGGAGGAAGAAATCCCAATAGGCCCTACCAGACCAATTCTAGCACTAGGTCAATACATAAAATGTAACATTTAAGTATAAGTTACACACTCTTCCTTTCTTATAGTTAAGTTACATTTTATTTATATACTTGTATCATCTTAAAATGGAAGCACTTCCATTTTGGTAGGTTTATCCCCTTCATTTAGTGCGCTCGCATATTAGATTTGCATTTAGGATGCATTTTAGGTGAAATCAGGGTCAGGATCTTATGGATTCTCCTTGGTTTCCCTCTCCATGACTCTATTTTCTAGGTAGGACCTATGTGTAGGCCCTCCTATACCTTATCATACTCTCTCTAGGCCTCTAGGCCTTCTTCCCAGCATTCTGAAATGTTGCATCTCCTTCCTAGGTCCCCGACCGACCTGGGAATCGCACAAATACCATTGAGTGACCTGCCTGAAACCTCAGGTCAGGGTTGAGTTCGACCTTGACCTAGGTTAGGGGTGAGATTGAAATTGAACTAGGTCAAGGGTGAGGTCAACATAGACCTCTGTCGGGTGTTGGTCCCCGCTATCAATTCCAGAGCTTATTAGGGTTCTAAACTTTAAATAGGTCCCCGGGTTCGGATGCGGAAGTGTTTTCTCCGATATCTAATTTAATTCACTCCCTCCTTGATTGGTGATTGTGATTGGGCCATAATTCAAGGTGAAATTTGAATTTGGGTCCCTTGCATTGCCCTAGGAGACCTATATTGGGATCTCTATATAAACACTCTCTTTTGCCTTCATTTGATCATGAAGCAAACTCAAGAGATGACATGATACAATGATGATGCAAATAAGCAAGAGGATGATATAGAAAGACAAATCTATGAGGAAATGTTGATATATTCAAGAATTTTTGTGGACAAGCTATTGTAGATCTTCATTGAAGCAAGAAGGTTCTCTTTTCAATTAGATCTACCATTCTCAACATTCAAGCATTCAAAGGACATTATCATGGGGTAGTAATTATGGATTGTGAGTTGGTAGGAGTACTTTATCCTTGGGGGCTTGGTATGATTTCTTTATCATATTTAAATATATGCATTGCTTTCTCATTTCCATGTTATGTTAGGATTTTTAATCTAGAAGATTAGATCTTGATATTACATGTTCAAAGACTCTTTTCAAAGAGAAAACACACACACACACATACTTTCAACATTTGGATATTCGTGGAGGTGGAAATCACCAAAATGGGGTTTGACTAAGGCAAAACCCTATATAGCCACGCCAAAACCCTCTTTTTAGATATCTATAGGTGCTATTTTTGGGAGTTACAGGTATAGGAAAGCGGATCTGAGACCAGATTTGGATACCCTTTTTAGCAAACTATCAGGATCTAAAAACATATTTTCTATCGAGGTAGTGCAGGTCAGGGGTGACATTTGTGGGTCAAGGTCAACCTTTTTCACAAGATGGTGTCAGATCAGAAAAATATTTCTGGGTTTTGTTCGTCTCTACGTTCCTGTTCCGAATCATACTTTAGATTTTCCAGAAATAGAGTACAAACCTCAAAAAAAACATTCTTCAGATCTGCTATGATATGAGGTAAGTATTTTACTCCTTAGTTATTTACAAGTGTTCTCAATTCCTTATCATAATAATTAAGAGTATAAGACTAAAATTGGATTTAGGGTCTCTCCTCATATGCGATTCTTATTATCTAGAGACCTCATATTCAATCTGAATTTTAGATCTTACATTTTGGTGAACCCACGATAGATAACTCTTTCTTTTTCCTTGGTGTTAGATTTACATTTTATATTAGATCTTGCATGGACATAGAAGTAGATTTATTTTATGCTTATATTTCAAAAATAAAAAAATAAAAACAATTATTATAAAACTTATTTAAGAAAACACAAAAAATATTTACATTCTTGTTATTTTATTTTTGTGCTCAACATGTATGACTTTTTTTGAGAATACTTTGATGAGGATTTTATTGTACAAAAGGATAGATCCCTTAATGAGGTACATGGAAGTGAGTGTGAAAATGGTTTGAATGAGATCTCCATGGATCCCATTCCCATTTCATCCTCCTCCACAATCTCTCCAATTGAATTTTACCATAAAGTGTATGCATGGTTACCTTCATACCCCTCTATTTACAACATTGAGATACCTAGAATGGTATTTCCTAAACCTTTGATGATGGTAAAAGGATGTCCCCGAATAACTGTTAAGGGTAAACCTAGAGATCCTTTGGATTTCTTTGATAACACAGATTCTATTTCGCATGCTTATCGCACACGAAATAATCCTCAACCTACTATCCCAGCTACTTTACCTCCTTCTCAACCCGTGCTTCCTCTGGAACCTAGGTTACCTTCTTCCTTTAAGGAATATGTAGTTGAGTAGTTATGCACTACTCTAACTAATATCTCTTTATGGGAATTACTTCAAACTTCTCCTACATATCATGAGGCGTTGCAAAAAGATTTATCCACTCTTCCCGCTCTGCCTCCTAACCAAGAGAACATTAATTAATTTTTGGAGTGCATGCATACTATGCCTTTTGTACCTCCTATTATGTTTTATGATGATGATTTACCTTCTGTTGAGGTGCAGAATCAATATGATGCTCTTATGGTTGCTGTCTCTATTAGTTAGAGTATCATTCGTAGAACACTAATTGACAATGGATTTGGGCTTAATGTTTGTAGCATGGATATTCTTAGGGAAATTAAATCCTATCTTACAACCATTCAACCAGATAATATTCCTATTCATGGATTTGATAACATTGCAAAGAAAACTTTGGGTATTATTACGCTACCTATCAAAGTTGGTCTTGTTCCCCTCTACATTCCTATCCATGTTATGCCGGGACCACTCAATTACAACCTTTTATTAGGAAGACCTTGGTTACATACTATGCATGCAGTTCCTTTTACTCTTCATCGTAAGGTGAGGTTCATTTATAATAATCTGATGTATATATTACATACAGATGATACACCAAATCCTTGCCTGAATGCAGAATATGCTAAGGTTCTTGAGCCTATACAACCTAGTAAAAAAACTGAGCAACCGCCTGAAGTTAAACAAGATGAGATTCCATCTTCTTCTCTGACAGAAGATGATTGGGGAGCATTGGATTTCAATCCTTCTTTCATAGGGGAATACAAAGTCTTAGATTTAGAATTTATGAAAGAACAAAGTGAATTTGAAAAACAATTTTTTATCCCTTCTCCACTATCTGAGGAATTGAAAAGAAACTTGGTTGCTACTTCAGATAATGAAACGATTGAGACAATAAAAATAGATTGCTATGACATTGTGACATATGCCACTCCTTTAACTCAATCTGATATGGCCAATAGATATGGTTCTGGTTATCATTTACTCAGGAAATTAGGATTTAATGGGAAAGGTTGTGGTAAATATGAGAAACATATACAAGTACCCTTGGACAATGAAGGTTGTGATTATACTTATGGGTTAGGATTCAATCCTTATAGGAAACCATACTCTTTTCCTCTTAATGTTAATCATATTTGTGGTGGACATTTGAATTTGGTTAATCCGCTTCTCCTTGACATGGATCAAAAACCTAGTTTGGATATCTTCCTTGAGGATGAAGCCCTCACTGATTTTTTAGGGGCTTACCAAGATCTACCTAGGTTTCATCATAAAAGAAGAAAACTCTATTGTCTGAACAATGAGGCCTATTTTGGAGAACACGATGAACATGATATTTCTCCTTTGCCAATGGATCCTCCCATACAAAGTAACTTATTAATAACTGAGACCATTGAAGTTTAAGTAGATGAGACTGATTCTGAAAAAACAATCAAAATTGGAAAATGTTTGAGTCAAGATGAACATGATCAATTGGTGTCCCTCTTGCTTGAATATAAAGATATTTTTTCTTGGACATATTCGGATATGCCGGGTATAAATCCTAAGATTGTTACTCACAATATTGTTCTTAAACATAATGCTAAACCTGTAAAATAGAAGATCCGCAAGATGAATCTAGGCATTGCTTTACTAGTAAAAGCTGAAATAAAAAAACTATTAGGTGCTGGGTTCATCCATTCTATTGATTATTTTGAATGGATTTCTAATATTGTGGCTATTTCTAAGGGAGAAAATAAGATTAGAATGTGCATTGATTTTTGAGATTTAAATAAAGCATCCTTAAAAGATGACTTCCCGTTACCTAATATTGACATGATTGTGGATTCAACAACAGGTCATGCTTTATTATCTTTTATGGATGGAATTTTGGGTTATAATAAAATATTTTTTCCTATTGAGGATCAACTTAAAACTGCATTTATAACACCTCGGGGGACATTCTGTTGGGTCATGATGCCTTTTAAATTAAGAAATGCGGGAGCAACTTATCAACGTGCCATGCTTTGATTTTTCATGATTACATTCATAAAATTCTGGAAGATTATGTGGATGATTTCTTGGAAAAATCTATACAAAGAGAGGATCATGTGTTCATTTTAAGGCAAATATTCAAAAGAAATAGGAGTTATAATATGAGATTGAATCGTAAGAAATGCGCTTTTAGAGTGGATTCTGGAAAATTATTAGGGTTTATAATCTCTAAGCGAGGCATAGAGGTTGATACTGAAAATATTGATGCTATTGTTAACATGCCTCCTCCTAAGAATATTTCACAATTACGCAGTTTACAAGGTAAAATATAATCTATTCGTCGCTTTGTTTCTAACCTAGCCGATAGGACCGTTCCTTTTACTTCTTTACTCAGAAAAGACACCATTTTTTCTTGGAACCAGGAATGTAAGAAATCCTTTGAGCAATTTAAGGAATATCTTGCTAATTCTCCTATCTTACAACCTGATCAATTCAATAAACCCTTTTATCTATATACTTCTGCTACTTTCAATGTTGTAAGCGCATTATTGGCTCAACATGACAGTGAAGGAAAGGAAAGACAAGTATACTATATTAGTCAAACCTTGTTGGACTATGAAACACGATATACTCAATTAAAAAGACAATGCCTGGGTTTAGTTTACGCTTGTCAGAAACTTTGGCATTACTTGTTGAATGTTGAGGTCAATGTGATTGTTAAATTTTATCCTCTGAAACATCTTTTCTCAAAAAATGATCTCTCTGGCCATCTGGTAAAGTGGGTGATGTTACTTACAGAATTAAATCTCAATTTTATCCTTCAAAAGTCAATCAAAGGACAAGCTTAACTGATTATTTAGCTAAACCTCCTTGTCCTCATTCTAATACAAGTGTTACCTCAGTAGAATTCCCAGATGAGAATATATTTGCAATTAAACAGGAAGATGTTTGGGAATTATATTTTGATGGTTCTAGATGTAAGATAGGTTCTGGGGTGGGCATTATCTTGGTCCCTCCTACAAAGAAACCAATCCCTATGTCATATAAATTAACTTTTTCTTGTGTATGCACCCTAAAATAGTCGCCTAGACTATGGGCCCCATTTATCAATTTATCAAATTCCTGAATCAATGCTTTGCAACATTTTTAATTCAAATCAATTTCCTTGATCAAATTGTAATTAAAGTCAATTATTTCAATATTTCCTAAGGTTTGATCATTTTTATTTAATTAAAATGTTTAATCTCCCTTTTAATTAAATAAAATTCTTCTTATTTAATTAAATTAAATTCCTCCCATTTAATTAAATAAAATTCTTCTATTTTATTTAATTAAAAGAAAACCCCTCTTTTAATTAAATAAATAAAAATCCCCACTTAAAGCTCCTCTTTTGATGAAAAGGAAATAAATTAAATAAAAATTAAATAAAAATCCCTTTTTCTTCACATTTTTCTCACTGGTGGGCTTTTTGCTTTAATGAGCACATGGATCAACCAAGATTTAATCTCCACCATTGCTCATTTATTTTTGCCTCTTAATCTCAACCGTTCACTTTCCTATAAAAGGAAACCTCTCCTTCTCATTCTCATATAGAATTT